>JAQIVE010001981.1:0-21806 GCA_034698285.1 Sminthurinus bimaculatus | reverse complement strand
ACTTATAATAAACAAAATTTTGAAAAAGCCTTAGAAATCTCTCATCTTTTCAGAAACTTTAATTTTATAAATAGCTTTTATCTTTTCAGGTGCTGGTTGAATCCCTTTCTTAATAAATAATAAACCTTAGAAATTCTAAAATCTTCTTAAATAATTAAAAAAACTTAGTTTTAATTTTAAAACATATGTTTGTAATCTTATGAATATTTACTCTAAATAATTACAGTTTTTTGTTAAAATTCTTTAAAAAAACATTAATATTAGCAAAATAAACAAAAATAAATAATAAATTTAAGTTACCAATTAATTTTTTTATCCTTAGATTATAATTAGTTTTTAAAAAGATATTTTCATAATTCATAAGATAATGCATAACTGGAAAATGGAAAAGAACCTCATGCAAACTAGGTATGTATTTGCGTACGATAGGAATTCTTGCCAATAACAAATGACGCGTATCATAAAGATAAGATCGATATTCAAAACGACAATGAATCATCATTAAATAACTTCTTCTAGCCTATATACTTTACATATTTGCTTCGTCCTTTTTTTCAAGCTAACTCACGAAAAAGCATACTTCAAGTACAAACAGTATAGCGCATCATTCATCATTCGCCATTTGCAATTTTCATTCCCTGGCTAAGCTTTATCTCAGTGACTGCTAGTGCTACTTTTTAAGAAATCTTTTAAACGTTATAAATTTTGGTAAGCTTTTGGACTTTAAAGCAGCAACAACTTTGAAATTTGCAGTCATTCATTTGTGCTACTAATTATATCCAACTTAAAACTATCTTTATTTTTAAAAGCTTTAAAGAGGAAAAAACATGAAGGGATTCATTTTGTGGGCAGTCTTTGCCATGTTCTACATCCTCATCATTCTTCTGTTTCAAGGTAAATAATTTTAAAAGAAAAATTGAGTCTCAAGTCGTAACGGCATAGACAAAGTTGCATTTTGGATCATTTCCTAAATTTTTCGATAAAATTTTATTTCTCTAACTGTATGTTATGTACAACGTACATAATGACATTCAGGAGTTTGGAATAAGTTAGTCAGGTGTAGCTTTATTTTGAATTAAAAAAGCTTGTCAAGCAAAACACCAGCAAAACATGATAGTCTATATGCATATTTCATTCGAGTCAATGATAGTAAACATCTTGTGGTTTTTACAGTATCAGCTCAGGTTGGTCCGTCAGCCGCCCTCCCAAATAACGGTTTCCCTCCGGCATCTGGCAATCAAAATAATAATTTTAATAATGGGAACGCAGCAACTCAAAATCAGTCCATCTTGCAGACTATCATGCCAGCTATGACATGGGATAACTTGGGAATAACAGACCCTTCTGTGAGACAAACCTTGACCAACATTTATGGAACTCTCTTGGGACGCCCGGACTGTATAAAAAAGAGTATTTGTAACATGGGCAGCTACTTTCATAACTTACCTGGTCGAGATATTATCTTTACGTAAGGCTTTATATTTTTATATAAAACAATCTCTCAGCCCTCAGCTAAAATATTTTACAATGAACCAGTTTGTGGTATACTTAAGTAGTTAATTTTTATCATTCCTTTGGAAATATCAATAACTCAAAGTTTCAGAGAGGAGAGTATTTACCTATACTTTCTAGCAGTATTATTTGCAATAACAGTGTGCGTTATACATGCACAAATAATGACTAATTAAAAAACGGTAATACTAATTGCATGATTTATGCATTCTATATTGGTGTAGGATGGCGTCTCGCTATGTTCCACAAGAATGGGGCTTACTTTACGATATTTTCCGGGTCTCTGTCATGTATGGGCAAAATTGTGATGTGTACATTTGTGATCCCGAAAACACGCAGCAACAGTTTCCATCGTCACCTTTAGCTAGTAATAACATTCCCACATTAACAACGACACCTGCCCCCACCTTGAATCGCTTCTTCTCAATGTTCTCCGGACAACAAACTACTACAACAACAACAACAACTACTGCGATTCCTTCTCAACAACAGAGCAATGAAATTGAAGACAACTCCATTCATAAAGTGCCAAATTCTAATTCAAGGTCATTTTTCTAACTAAACAAGTGATTAAATTATTTATCTCAAAACTCAAGCCTCAAATGCTTACTTAAAAGCTATCAATACTCAAACGAGACTAAAGTTATTTTCTATTTTTTATACATTCGATATTCGATCGCAATCATAATAATATATCATATTATAGCTTATATTTTATAGATTATTTATATGTATCTATTTACTTTATAATTATGTCTGCGTCATTGATATGTTATAAAATGACTCTTCAGTTTTTCAGTATTACATTAATATTCCTTACATATTTAGCAAACATAGTTTTATTTATCGCAACTTTACCTGATTAACGATTAATACACCATTCTATAAAAGCGGAAAATATTTTCAAATAAAAATGGAATGATAAAAATTCACGATAATTAAATAATAATTAAAAATCTTTCTTGCACTTCTGCAAAAAAACGTGAATAATATGTATACATAACTGTTCGAAATTATTTGTATTTCTGTTCGACAAGCATAGAAAATGTAATTTTAAATCAATTTAATTCTAATCACACTTTGAAAAGCTACAGTTAATTGTTCATTTGAACATTTAGAACAGTTTGGAAAAGGGATCACACACAAAACTTTGGGCAGCAAGGGTTATTATTTGTTGTTAGAACTTGAAAGTCGAGAAAAAATCATTTTGTATTATACATACTATATAGGTAATGCATACTGCATACATATTGCTTGCATATTTTCCACGGTATACCTGACTCAGGTAACCTGAGCTTTTAATTTATATTTTTTCTATAAAATGATAAAAGAAAATCTAAACTAAAAGCTCAGGCACCATGATATGTTCTCTGGATAAACAACTGATATCGAAATTTAATGAACAATGAATTATTTCACATTGTAAAGTTCCTATAGTGTGTGTAGGTAGCGGTTTCCAGCAGGAGTTAGAAATATAGAAAACGTTTTCCGTACTTAACACTAAAATAGTCAATCAGGGCTGTAAAAACATACATCATGGACTTATTTAAGCTTACTTATGCAACTATATGTGTATTTACTATATATGTTCATTAATCATTAACCATGCTACCAGAAATAAGATGCTAACTCGTCGCATATAATACATAATAATACAGGTATGAATGCAAAGATCATAACCCTTACTTTCCATTTCACAATTCCAGTGTCTATAGGAAAAAGTGAAAGGGTTGATTCTAATTCTGGTGTCCTGGACAGGTACTCCGTACAGTATAATTACACTACAATGCATGTGAGCCCTAGTTGTGTAGGTTTTACAGCAACTGTGTATGTATACCTATTTATGTAAACTTCTTCTCCGTTTACTTGTTACTTAGTCTGACAATTACCTCTGACATGTGAGTTATACATGATTTATTCTAGTAGTAGGCAAAGCTAGGCATTTCAACTTAGATATACGCTCTGGTTGTATTGAAATTGTGATCCAAATTTTATTTTCTACATGCTAATGGATGGTAAAAGTAAAATTTGAATCACCACTACAATAAAAATAGAGATTACTTATACGTGAACGTACATTTGAAATGTATGGGTATATTGTATCCCGTTAAAACTATGAATAAGTCACACATAAATACCTGTGATTGTCCAATCCCAGCACCATTTCATTCTTGAATATACACCCAAAGTGTTGTTTACCAACAAGTCATGAGGAAACATGACTTTCAACTAGAAAAATTCATTTAATCGTCAAAACCATTAATTACAGTAATTATATTGCTCTACCTTTCGTCCCCTTCTACAATTTTTCAAGAGCTCATAAAACATTGGACCGTCTTGAAATTCTTGGTATAACTAAAAATTCGTTCAGAGAAGAAACATCTTCTCCAGTGTGCCCTAACATTACACAGTAGTATTTGGCCTAGTCCATATTTTAACCCTTCCGGATTTAAATTTTCCTAAAAGTTTCCAACTAACTATTAAATAGTCACTATGCGCGGATTTTATTTGGGCGTATTTCTTGTGTGTACACTTGGAGTTTCGGAAATTTTGGGAGCCTCAAAAGAGAGGGATCATAACAAGAAGAAGACACTGCTAAAACACAGGTCGGAGATCAGTACGAACACAAATGAAACTGTGCATGGGGGAGACTCTTTGACTGTCAATGGAACGGAATCAGAAGGTACTGATGGGCAAAGGGAAGAGTTCAATGTGACGGGAGTCGCTGAATCTTCAGAAAATTCGGAAAGTTCCTCAACCATTGGTGAGTTACCCGTATACCTTTTGGAATTTGATTAACAGAGACCAGTGTGTAACCAATAATTTACATTTACTGCAGTAGAGTTTTTTCATTCTATATAATATACTTTTTTATTGGGGTTGTTTATCTAGCCACACTGAGATTTTTGTTGAAACGTGTCTTGGATATGATTGGCTGGTCGAGTCCTAATTCACAGAGACGAAAGGATAAAATCTTAGACTCTAGCTCCAGTAATTCTTTGTCCAATTTGGGAGCGATATTAGGTGAAAACGAGTGCTACAAGATAGTTGCCTGTAGAGCTGGACGCTTCCTAAAGGAAGTAAAGGGCAAGGAAGTGATCATTGTGTAAGTTCACACTTTGGAAAATATTTGAATCTGCATAATACACGCACATTACATTGCATTAAAAGAAAAAGATATTTCGGAAACTGAGCGTATTAGATATTTAACAGACTGTTTTTTATTTTGTTACAGGATTTTAGAAAGATTCACACCCGAGAATTGGACAGAGATTGTGCGAGTAATCAAAGAAGGTGCAATTTATAAAGACCCGTGTCAATATAAATGTCTAGAAGACTAAAGTCTGTGGCTTATTTTTCATTTTCCAAAAACAACTGGAGGTTGACTTTGAATCTGGTGAAAACTTTGAACGGTTGAGAATAGGACGGATTACGTTCCCATGGTAGTTAACTTTACATAGCATGTAATGTCACTATGTAAATTTAAAGGAGTACTCCTTGTCTCTTGGTTGTACTTTTTTTGCTAAACCCTTTGATTAGATTGCCATGCTATTGTTTGTTATTTATTTTCAAGGAACAAACCTCTCCTTTTTGCTTTCTCCAAAAGAGAGCATACACTTAATTTATCGAATGATTTTATTATTCGAATCGAAATTTGATATTACTCAATAAATACACTAATAAAAACAACATAAGTTGGACAAAATATATTAGGGTTCCTCCCGATTCCCGATGGTCGATACAAGGTTTTGTACATGTAAATGTTAGTGTAAATGTAAAAAAATACCATGGATACCGTTATTATCCCCTATGTTAATTATTTACATTTACACGTACACTGACCACCGGGTGGAACTCAATTTACTTCTATGGTTTTAAAAATGTAAGACAGAAAAATGTGAGACAAAGAAAAAAAGAACAATAAATGATATAATCTTGAATGTCGATTAAAGTTATATTTTTACACCATCTCAGACTGAACATGAATGTTCTATTTCAAAGAAACGAAAGAGAATCAATCAAACCGTATAATATATGTTTTTCATGAAAGGCACTAAGGTTTTGAATCGGGTTCCTGATTACCGCTTGCTTTGCTTAAATCATCCACTTTGTAAAGGTCATATCGGCGCTGCTTCGTCAAAGGAATTTGTTCTCGTATAGTTTCAAGAGAGTTCAAGTCTAAAAAACATGCCAATTTCAATTATATACACATTAGACCTACCTTTTCTTTTTTTAATTACAATATAACTACAATGGATATTCATTGATCATATGCACAAACACCTTGGAATAATGGAATAAAACAATATCGAATGCACACATCATAAAAAATGTTCATAAGTACAACATACCAATATCTGCATAAACAATTGACTCTCCTTCCTCACATTCAGCTATCACAGTTCCCCAGGGATTGATCGCCATGCTATGACCCCACGCAACTATTATAAATTATAATATTACAAAAGCAATCATTAAATTAAATGTTATAGCAGCAAGCAGTAATATAAAAAATACATTCGTAGAACACATGATGATTTTTACCATATGACGAGTTTTCATCTCGGGCAGGTGAAATGCTAGCAATGTACAGCTACGTGGAAACGAAAAAATTACAATCATCGTTTTGATAATACTCTTTGGTTATAAAAAGCTACATCATATTTGAGAAACAGACTCATATTATTTACTACACACTACACACACATTATTTGACATTATTTGTGTAGACAGTAAACCTACGAAAAGCAGGATGAAATTCAAGTACCTGATTATCAATAGCTCGCGCCTGCTGTAACAATTTCCAATGAGCAGGACCAGTAGTCTAAAATATTTTAAATAGGAGTTTTGCGTTATAGTAAAGCTAAAAGTTACATAGTTTTGCATGCCATTGAAATTAAAAATGAATACATAATTAAAGGCATAAGACTTGAAGTTTACCATATTAAAAGCTCCGGGATAAATTAAAAGTTTACAGCCTTTTTCTCGATACAACTGAGCCATTTCTGCAAAACGCAGATCATAGCAAATTCCTACGCCAATTTTACAAAATTCGGTATCGAATGTCGTGAGCTAAAAAATACATATAATATGATGTGTTATTACGCTCGTAATTTGCATTATTTTGATGTGTTATTATCATGATTATAGCCGATAGAGATTTGCTAATTTTATACCTGATTTCCACTGGAAAGTACTTTAGATTCTTGAAATGTGATTTTCCCTAGAATATTTGAAAGCACGCTTTAAGACGTTTTTTCAAACTCTTTTAAATTTGAACATACATAATATTATTCATTTGGTGCACATATAAAGTATTGAAGTATTGCAAGGCCTTACCTGGGATATCAATGTCAAATAGATGAACTTTTCTATGTCGATTTATTAAATCTCCATTTGGACTCCAAATTGTACTCGTATTGTAAATTTTTTGGTCATCGAGTTCAGGAATCGAGCCACCGACAATGTAGACATTTAGGTCCTTTGCCCATTTCGAAAGTGCTTTACTAGTTTCTCCATTCGGGATTGATTCAGCATATTCAGCAAAGTAATCTGCACGTATATATAATAATAATGTTCAACGATTCACCATTTAAGTAAGATTTAACAATACCTATCGCGGATTTATTGGATATCAAATTACCTTTTAGGAATGATGTAATTAAAAGCGTGTACTCCATTTAAATATTGTTATAATTGCTACATAAGGAATAAGGATGTGATTTATCACATACTTACTTATACCATAAGGAGAATTAAAGCATTCAGGCAGACAAATAATTTGGGCTCCGCTACTTGCGGCTTCTTTAATGTTTTTAAAGGCATTCCAAAGATTTTCCACCTTATTCGCAGATACTGCCAACTGTACAAGTGCTAATCGAAGGGTGTCTGCAAAGATAGGAAAAATTGACATCAAATTATGACAATTTTTATTGAATGTGTTGTGTATTAAGCATGTACTCACTCAGAATATGTAATCAAATTTGATGGGCTTATTTTATCAAAGCTTGCTAATCAAAGAAACGGGTTTACGTATAATATAAAATGCAGTAAAAAATTTAGTTGAATGAAGAATCTTTGCTTACTTGCCATTCTCACAGGTAGGTGCGATTGATTGTATCACAGATAAAACAATTGATGACAAAAATTAGCCTCAACAAGGCTTATTCATAAACTTAAAAAACAACTACTTGTAATCGAAAAATTCCTTCTAGGGTACAATAACATTGGTTTTTATCACCAGTAGTAGAACTTTGAGCTTTGAGTACTTGAATTGGACTCTATACTTTCTTCCTGCTTTCTATTATTTTATAAGTATCCTAACTTTTACCACAGAAAATTTAAACTCTGACATTCGTAGCAGAAAGCAAAGAGATCATCATGCCCCAATCAATTCTTGAAGCGCAGGTAAAAGTACTTGCTATATGGACTATGGACCGGTATACGGTTGGAATTCAACCTATTTTTAATGATGAGTATTCTCTTGAAGGGGAAAGGAAATATAGTTTCAGGTTATAAATCCCATTTCTTGCATTGGTACAAGCGTAAATATTAAGCATTTATTCTATATAAGTATAATATTCAGGCGATACATTTTAAATAATGACATAAACAGTCATCGACTGGCAAAATGAAACAATAACAATAAGTAACAATTCAATTAATAGTTCGACAAACAGCTGAGGTCATTTTATACATTATCCTATAATATTTTTTATCATTAATGTCATTAAAAAATAATAACCTAGTAAATATGTAATACCTAGTAAAAAATTCGTATGGCCTATATATATTTTATATCATACTGTACAAGTATATTTAGTTCGTTAGAAGGGTCAATATCTAGAGATAATATTTTTTACTTTACTTTTGGCTTGAGTTCATTGATCGAAGAAGTAGTAGAATTGAAAACAATCATGGGCACTATAATGTACTATCATGTACTATAATATCGTACATCGTACCACCTAAGAAAAGGATGTTGAACCGTGTTTGTAGATGGAAATCTTTTTGGTTTCAATAGAAAAGTTGCAGATTGTGGTTTTTGAATGCCACTTTCTTTTGACCACCTTGGAATAACAAGCCTAGTTTGGGAGTTGTAATTTTTGCAAGCATTATCCTGGAAATAGGTAGTTGCAATCCACGCAGAAGTTGAATGCAAAGGGTCAAGTGCCCCTTACTTTCAGAATTTTGAAAACTCCCGTTTCAAAACTTACCAGGAAACCGAAAAATTAAGTTTTTCCGTTTTTCCGGTCGAAAATTCCGACTTTGAAAAATCGGAATATCTTACGGGTAAAGAAACCCTTGCCAACAGAGGCGAAATTTTCAACGTCGGAATTTTCGACTGGAAAAATTTCGTCGGTTTTCTGGCAACTTTTGAAAAGAGAGCTTTAGAAATTCTGAAATTCGGGGGTAGTTGCGTTTGACAACAGCGTGGATTGGAACTATTTCCAGGATAATTCTTCCAAAAATTACAACTCCCAAACTAGGCTTGTTATTCCACGGTGGTCAAAAGAAAGTAGCAAACAAAAATGACTATCTTCAACGTTTCTATTGACACCGAAGAGATCCCTGTGTGCAAACATGATGCAAATGTTCATTTTCTTACAACGTAGGGCCCAAAAGGGAAATTACACACAAATAACATGCACATAATACTTCCATGCACATAGCAAGTATATTCAGCAGCATAACGTCACAGAAAACAAAAAAACATCATAACAATCCAACTGATTTGTTGTAAAACATAACAATGTAGGAATAAAACTAACTAATGACTAATAATAATAATCTTCTACAGGGACAGTTGTTGTGGGATTAATAAATTGACGTATCACGCAGCAAAACATCAGGTCAAATTGTTACCGAAAAAACTAGCTATGGTTTCGCCTATTTAAGCAGTACTTTTACTTCTCAATCCCTGAATTACTATTGCTCAATGATATGCTGATTTTAGTATCGTTAACATACCACAGCGAACACTATACATGTAATGGTGTATGTTATATTTAATTAGTTTTAAATTGCAACTTTAGAACAATCTACTGCGCCTTGCCAGTCAAGTGCAACCATCTCAGAGTATCCACATGGATATATATCAGAAAATTCGCAATCGATCCATGAAAAATTTTCACATTCCTGAGTCCAACTGTCGAAGTGAATATAAAGCATGTGTCCTGCAACCCGTTTCACCGTAGCAGGTAAAATAAATCTAGTGTCTCTGATATCACAGGCTTCAATTTTCATTCCCACTTTGAAGTTGTGTGGTGGTCGCTGTAATAAATCAAGCCCGTATTTTCAAGATTTAAAAGCCCACAAAATTAATCAATGTAATAATTTTAGAGCTAACAAGCTTGTAAGTAGAACGCTGGTCGACTCCGTCAACCGTATAAAATATATTCAAAAGTCGACTAGACTTTTGTTTGAATACATTTGATCCAAAGGGAATCTTTGGGACTTTAATGATAATACGCATGCAATATCTTGTTTTGCGTAAAGTATACTATGAAATTCAGACGAAAAAGTACTAAAACTACAAAAGTTACTATTTACCGGTGGTAAAAGGTCCAGCCTCAATTTTGGACGGTCATCATTCTTAAAGTTATTTGTCTCAACATATTCTACTTCAACGCCATGATTTTCCCCAAACCCAACCTAGAGAAAAAAAAAGAAGATTTTATAACAATATAGCTCTGCGTGAAAATTAATATGACTAAATATCGTAGTATTTAATTTAGAAGTAAAACAAACTATAGTAGACACAACAATACACTATAAACGTTACTTACTGGATATATAAAAGGACTGTTTACATGATACAGCATGGTGGTTCGAAAAGTTCGCCTTTTGTCTCGAGTTTCAACCTCAAAATATCCATATCTTAATACTTTAGTTACTATGGCACCCACTATTCTATGTGTACTGAAGGGATGTCTCGTCTCAAGCCGCATTCCAACTTCTGCGGAAAAATCAAAAGGTTAAAAATTTCAACTTGATGTGTGATATAGAAATATAATACTTACATGCTTAATATCATAGATGAAAAAAATGATAATAAAAGCAACAGTAAGTACTTAGGTACATTTTAAATTTTAATAAATGATGTTTTCAGCCGAGTCCGCAAAGCCCAAGGTCTTGCAACTGACGACTTTTACCTATAGAAATAATGTCCGACGGCCAAGAAGGAAATTCAGAAGGTGGTAGTGGACTGCAGCGTAAATTGTTTACGTTTCCATTTAATTTCACTCCTACAGAATAACTCCACCCAAAAGGATGAATGTTCTCGGAATCGAAGCTTAGGCAAAAACCATCTTTGAAAATAGATCCAAGAACTCCATCATCCCCAAAGTAAAGCACGTGAACTCGATTTCCTAACACAGTAGTAATTTTGGCCAATCTAGTCTCACTGAAGACTTCGAGATCGATACACTCCACTACTAGAGTATGATCAATGGTTCTCATGTCGGTTATCTTGTTCATAATCGTTGTCCTATGATTTGCAGAAATTGTATTATTTTGATTTGTAGCATAGAATTGTGAAAGTCTGCTTTGGAGCGTCTCTGCTGTCATTCCTGCAATAACTGAAAGAGCAGAAAAAAACTTTTTACCATAATGCTATGCGTAACAGTTAATGAAAGTAAAATATGCTAGATACATATTATTATATTATACGTTAAAAAGTAGAAGTACAAAACTTTTATACCATACACAGAAACAACAGAAAATATTCATGTCAATATACTATAATCTATAATTTAGTGTACTCACTGGGTCCTGCCTCAAGCATATATTTCTCAGATGCTTTACTACTTATATAACCCAGTGGTTTAGGAACGTTGCTACAAAAGCTGATCCACGTCAAGTAGTTGGGAGAAGTAGTGCTTTCAGAGTTTTCATCTTCCTTCAGAGTCACAAACCTAACGAGAGCCCGATATCCTGTGCCAAATCAAAAATAAAATTATTTTATTAACCCACTGATTTTGTTATATTATAATGTACATACGAAAATAATCATACAGATTTTATTTTGAAAAAGGAAATAATTATTCTCAGAAAAATGGCATGTAATACCTGCAAAATATACTATTTTGGCTATCCAATAGGCCGCATGGTCTATTATAAACGGATTCCGCAATTCCACAAATGTTCCTGGTTTAGCAAACGATTTCCAAATATCGGCTAGTGGTGCCTTGAAATTACCATGGAACATTTAATTATAAAATCAATTATTTTAATCACTATAGTATAACACTATAGTAAGTGGTTTTAATTAAATGGTAGTACCTGCTTGCATGTTAAAAAGCCTTATTAAACAAGCGTTTTTCAATAGTTGTTAGTTGTTATAAAATAATAACATTAAACACTTACACGTTTAAAGAATTCAACTGGCGGAATTGTTCCTAGACGCATTTCGATGTGTGAATCTTTGAGATCAAGATATTCATCCCAGTCTAAATTTCGATAACTATCCCTCAATTTAGATGCGGGTGGAGGATTCCTATTATCTGGTAAAATTACATCTTTTGCTGCTGATGTTGCTTTTGGTCTTTTTGCTCTTGAGGTTTCATTTTGTTGTATATAGCTTTCCCGGAGTTGGAAATCGCTAATGAGCTTTTCATTCAGTATCTTCCCGTCACGCACACGCAGTATATCGGAATATGGATTACCGAACTTTTGTCTGAATTCTTGCTCCAATTCTTTTACTTTGGCTTTGCTTAAAACTGTTTCATTTGTTACTTCGCCGTGTAAAACACTATGCATAAAATTAACTTCGTAATCCGTTTCCTGTACATGTACATGAACAACAAACGAATCAACATGTTGAAGAACTATTATTTTATGGCAAGTTTCCATTAACGAAAAATTCAATAAAGTCGTTTTTTTTGTAAAATTTTGTCCATTAAGATTAAGATTATCCTTAAATTTTTAGTTAATGCTTACGTTATTAATTGTATCCTTCTTCTTCGCCAATGCCAATGAATTCATTTCGCCACTTTTCTTGTCCTTTACTTACTCTGTTGAAGCAACTAAGTACTGGTACTTTTATTTCGTTAGAACTTTAGAACACTACTTACATAGGTAAACTAGTTATTATTGATTGCTGTTTGCTAGTTAGTACTACTAGATTCTAGTATTTTTTTAATTTTATACAAAAATATAACGACAATCTTTATTTAAAACTTCACGATATTCATTGTATAAGTAATGTATAACATTGCAAGTAAGTAAATAATATCCATTTGTAAGTAAGCACGTATTCAACCGTATTCAGTATTTAGGTAAGTACCTAATCAAACCTGCCTTTTTGCAGACTAGACACTAGACTATAGCATAGATCTGTGGTATGTAAAATTTAACTTTTTCTTTGACCTTGGCCCCTGAGTCAGTGAGGTACTGACGATCTTAACCTTGATGTAGGAATAGATGGTTTTTGGTTTGTGAATCGAGCGATACTGCGTGAGGGTTTATGTTTTATACATACTTAATGTATGATGTATGTATAATGTATAATAATACTATTGAAGTTTGAAGTTCACACAATATTTTTATGTTAGTACTGCAATATCAAAAATAATGCTTTTTATGTACAAGTATAATATTATGATACTAATAACAATAATACACTTTTCTTGTGTTTTAAGTAAGTAGTACTTAAGTATTTATTTTTGTCAAAAAATCGCCGAGCCACACACAGCGGAAGGTTGTCTACACCCAGACTAGCAGGTACATATTATAATATGTATTACTTAAGTATGCATAATACATACATACATAATACATACATAGTATACTCAAGCATAAGTACATAAGTACTTCCAATTAGAAATTTACATCTTGTGTGGTGTTTCTAGTCCCCATTAAACTTCATCCAGTGAACATTTTAAATACACAAATAATATTTTGAGACATCTGTTTAATAATATAATTTCAACGAAACTAAGATATCATGTACTTAAACATTTACTAATGACTTTCAATGCTCGAAAGAAAACTCGGTTTTATGGTCTATATTTAAAATTTAAAGGCCATTTATGGTCCCTTTGTTTGCAAAGCGTTTTAGTCAGGTTCTTCTGTAGTAAGTATGAGTGTAACGTATACGTAATACGTATGGAGCATAGTAGGTATAAAATAAGAATCAAGACTTCAAATTAAGGACTTTATGATTTTTACTTTAAAAGACGGATGGTAAGAATGTAAGTACTTATGCAAGTGACTTCCCAAGCAACGTCAAATTTTTTGCATTTCAAAATGTCGAAAAGACTGATTGATAGTGGCTATAAAAAACGAAATCAGTTTTTATTCAGGATCATTTTTTTTAAGTAAAATGCTTTTATAAAAAAAACATTGGGCAGTACGTATATATAATTATAAAACAAGAAATAATATTCGCTGGCGCTGATATGACAAAGGTTACATTTTACAAACTAATCTAACAATAACAATTACAGGAAAAATCTACGACGGCTTGTTTCCATTTGATGTCTTTTATTTGTTATTATCCATTCATATTCTCCAGTTTTTGATGCAAATGTTCCATTTTGTAATGATTTTAGCTTCAATGTGAACCTTGGTCCTAATTCGCGCAATGCTGCTTTCTTTCCTTCCTTTTTAAATTCGTACCTGCAAAAGTAGAATAAGTATAAATAAATATATTATAATATACGTAATTTAAAAATCCAGTCCTGTCTGCGAACTTATTTTAAGCACATTTAAACACGACATAATGATATTATACAATTACTATTTATTTTAAAGTTAGTTTTTGTTTCTGGCCGTATCAGAAATAAATAAATATAGGGAACAATGATTCTTCATGATCGTTCAAAGCGAGCTGAGTGGATCATCATTTAAGGCCAAAAACAATACATAGTACACAGAGTAAATTATATTCACAAAAGAAATACAACATGTGTACATTCACAGTAGGCTATGTGTTATATGTATACTAACAAGTCATTTCTGTTTTTAGTTTTTACCTATGATGGCGAAAGAAAATATAGTCTCTTTGGTTATGAAACGTAGCAGCTCGACGACCTTTGAATTGGGGATCATAATGAAATAGGGCACCAAGCATTCTTCCAATGGTAACACCAAGACGAGTATTAAAATTATTTAAGATTACTTCAGGACGATGACTTGTTATTTCTTTCCAATCACGCTAAATAAAGCAATTTTACCACAAAAGGTTTAATTTTAGTACACATCATGTTTTGATCACGATTATAGCGCTAATTACATAAAAATTTATGCTATGTATTGACCATCAATATATTATGTTAGGCATAATGCATAAGAAAGAGGAAATGAAGGCTAAAGAGTCAAAAATTTACCTTTATATGTTTAGTAAGTTTTACATTGCTTAAACGAAAAAACGCTGTAGGGCCTTTAGGTAAATGGGAAATTAGAAGGCTACCTGAAATATCAATACAAAATAAAAACATGAATGTAAGTATTCAATTATGATTTATGATTATGAGTAATAACAATGTTTGGGAATAATGACGTCAAGTTGACATTGCCAACTATTTGAAATTATAGTTTAAGAGGTTGGCGATCAGAAAATAAAAAATAGGGAACAAAGGTTCTTCATGGTCGATCAAAGCGAGCTGAGTGGATCATCATATATAACCAACATCTTTTTCAACTGTCACGAATTTAAGCTATACTGTATAATATTTATAAAACAGCGTCTTACTTACATGGTTCTTTATTATGTTCATTTACAACCACTACATCCGTCGCTCCCATCTTTGTCGATTGAGATATTATCTTTTTAACTTTAGACTGTCTCCTATGAAATGCTTCGGAGTTTGGTATGACCCGTGATAATTCCTTGAGAAATAGGCGGGTTTTCTGTAGAGTAAATTGTAAGAAAATATAATCATGTATTATTATAATATATTATTATACATAGATGAATATTATAAATATGTATACATAAATGCATGAGCAGCGTACATAGCATAACATGCTTTGGTCATTTTTGGCTTTCAGACAAAAAATAATAGGGAACAATGATTCTTCATAGAGTTTATCAAAGCGAGCTGAGTGGATCATCATAAATGCCATCGATAGTTTTCATTTTCTCGCATATACCAAAATAGTATTTGAGATTGAGAAATAAATTGTTATAGTTGTAGCTAGTGTTACACTATTAGTGTGTTAACTTTTAAAAAAATCAATATAATAATAATATCTTACTAAAGAGGGATTTTCAGATGAAGTAATAACTACTTTAGGTACATAAGATTTGTTATAATATTCTTCAAATTCATCCATATCAATGTCTTCATCCACTTCAGAATCTCCTTCTTGAAGCATCGTGTCATCCTTTTCTCGAAGGGATTCCAGAGTCTTTGGTATCTTTTTTGGTGGAGCATCTTCACCAAGAGCTTCCGCCTCCTTTTGACGATCATCACGATCTTTCTTTTTTAACTATAAAAATGTTACATAATAAAACCATTATAATATAAAAGCTCTCAATATGAATCAATTTGTTTTGTTGTTTGATCTATAAGAAATTAAAAAGTCATATTTACAAGTCATACATATTCATTCGTACGTTATAGCGTTTAAATATATATTATTATTATAAATACCTTCTTTTTTAACCGTAGTGCCTTCTTAACTTCCTCTCTCCTCTTATGTTTTGTACGCATTTTATTTGCCTTTTTAAGAGCTTCATTGTAATCTTCTATTTTTACAGGTTTTTCTTTTGGCTTCTCGTCTTCTTCCTCCTCCTGCTCCTCATCTTCTTCTTCCTCAACCTCCTCCACGGATAATTCGCTTTCAGATTCTTCGGATGAACTCATTTTATATAATCTTGTAAACAAACTAACTATTTTACTTAAATGTATACTTATAACTCACAGATTATATAATTATGTGCACACGCACAAACAGCAACACTGAAGTTGTTGAAAATTAAAAACCGAATGACTAATGAATGTTGAGAATTGAGAACTGAGAATGCAGCATGCAGCATGCAGAAAGCCATGCGGAATATTCGATTTTTTTTACCGCAATTCCTCACATTTCAAGGATACTTTGTAAGGGATTCTCAATTTTCCCATCAAGTGGCACTGCAATGGACTAACGAATTATTTTTTTTGTAGATATTTTTAAAAGTAATTTTCTCTCTTGTTCTCTTGTTTTGATTAAAACTTTGAGTTTTTTTAAATTTTGTTTTGATATTGTTTTACAGTGCAAAATTTTAGGATTAAACTCATAGTGTTGTGATTGTGGTGATGGTTCTGGACTTTGAGATCTCTGCAGGCAAGTGGTGATATTTGATCATTTTAGTTTTAAGTATTTTTGTTTAAAAAAAATGTTCCATCACTCTATTTTTTAACATAGCTCTCGAAACACTATAAACACACTATTAGCGAACTATCATTAAGTAAATGAGAGCAAACGATATTTATATACAGAGGTCTGACCAATTAATACATTTTACATAGTAGTTTCATTTTACACTAGACGCAATGGTGGGCATTTGGGATTTGGGTACGGGAAACGGGAAATGATTGATGTCATTTTTTGTATTCCTGTTTTTTATATTTTTCTTCAGTAACAGAGGATCTCTGTACTATGCGTAAATAAGCAAATGATAAATGACAACTACTTACGAAATGAAGTGTATAGTGTATAGATTTGATTACGAAAGTAATTTAATTATGATTTATATAGGTAAAGAGAAATGTTTTTGAAATTTACGTACATCTATATATGCGATAAAATTGGCATTATAGGGAATAGGGACAATTTTACTTGTAAATATCCAGGCTTCATTCATTAAGTATTTGGTAAGAAGTAAGAGAACATTGATAGGTAGTTTGACTTTTGTAAAAATTTTAAATAAGTACGTCACATTATAATCACATATCACGTAACAAAACATGGTATCTTATTACAGTATCGTTTTATGAAATTTAAGTACACAATGGTCTTTTATTGTCAGATACGTTTTGTGATTCATTCCGCGTATTTGTCGTGAGATTAACAAATTAAGTTCCAGACATGGAGAAAATGTCAATGAGACGAGGGAAAGTGTAGGGGAGAGACAAACATCAAAGAAAACAACCACCTGTTGAAGTTGTTGTAACTTGAAACACGGAGTTTTGTTATGATTGCAGTGTTGTGTGTATAAAAATTCTATATTCACTCAGACATCAGAGCTTCAAATTCTTTCTTTATTTTAAATTTTAAATGATTCTTGAAGAATGAAAAACTAAATACTTCTAGTCTAGACGGGTTGAGATGTGTATAAGTACTTTCACACAAAATGTATGTACAATCAGTATTATTAATCAGTAAATTGTAAATTATAAGGAAAATCATAAATACTTGTAGATATATACATCATATTTGTAGGCGTCTCAATTGCGGACACCATTGAGCACATTCATCTAGTTTTCACTGTGTAAATCGATATTTTTAATCAACTCTGCTAATAACTGCAATTCCAATGTTTACGTATGCTTACACAAGGGGATGGTTTGTGGGGTTTTAGCATTAAGTCGATAGACTGTACATGGACGAATAAAGTAATGTCCAACCCGTTTTTCGCGATTTATAGGATAGATTTGTGCGTAAAGTTTGTAATAATATATTATAGTAGTCCATATTTTATTGTTATACTGACTATAGAGCATTTTTAGGGTTAGAAATTACTATTTTGAAGGTGGTTTTCTAAAAAAAAATTGATTTATTTACTTTCAGTTGAAACTTTAAGCCCTCAAAGATTGATAAAGACTATGATTGGGCTCGGGAACACAGATCGTATAGTATTATGTTGACTCTAGCCCAGATTTTAAATTTTAAATACACTTTTGACTTTGTAAGTCAGCTTAACTTACGGGCTGCGAGCCGTGGATTAAAACTCGTTCATCGTATTTTGCCAACTTTTAACCTACTCATTTCTTACACGCTGTAAATTCTGACTTGCACTATGCATTCTGTAGTTGTAACAGATCTCTTACAAAATTTTTGAAAATTGCAAAACCACTAATATTTTAAACCATGATATGGTTCAAAACTTAGCATTTTATCATTTTTTATCAGTAGTTTTCAAATGACCGGATTACAGCAAAAATAGTTTTCAGCGCTTGCAACTTGCAAGCTCCTTTTGCCTATACCACGCAGTACATATGTATTATGTATTAGGTCCACATTCTCCATAAATGTGTTGGGGTTATACATTGTGGTCTTGTAGTAATAATATATTATATCTATTACGTACCCCTAAATGTTTTTAACGACAAGCTATTTAAATAAAGACTAACTGTAACCTGTAACCTGTAACCAACACACGCTTTAGTGCTACATTATGCTATTATATTAATATTTTGCGAAGGAATATAGGTTTAACAATTATTGCCGTCACATCTTTGTGAGTAAAGAGTGTCAAACAAAATTTACTGCTTTATGCATGATTTGTTTTTGGCACAGCAAACTTTAAATGCTATTCATATACGCATCCGGTATGAGTAAAACACTTTGTCACAAATGATCAGATAGTATTATGAATAAATGAACTTCATTTAATGAATGCAAGGCAAGGGGTAAAATGCATGTGCACAAGTCTTGAGGTAAGATATTATACATGTATAACACGAGCAGGATAAGTATTTAGAGACAAGTCTGGTATTTTCCTGCAATAGGAACGATGAGCCGTCTTTAAGCCACTTTACATTGGCATATGCATTACAATGTAAATGCTGGTATTGTAACGACCCGACTACAGAGGCCTCAGCTGTTATGGAAAAGTTAAACAATTACGTAAACTCTAGCTTTCAAGAAGCCCTTGATTTCCGAACTGTATTTTAAATTCACAAAATCAGAAAAAAAAGAAAAACGTGGTCTTTGAAGCTCAAAGTTTATGACTCTGAAATCTGAAATAATTGCATTTAAACTTAACTACCATCAATACCTATTATTACATTGTTTGTTCGTAATTACGTTAAGGTTAACGTGTACTGGTTAACTGAGAAGTAGAGAAGGAATTACTCAACGAAAATAAGTAAATCTAAAAGGAATTAATCAAATTGGTAAGTGCCTTTTTTCTTTCGTACTTTTTTACGATTCCCATGTATGATGTATAATTTTTGTTGTTTTACATAATGTAGAATAGCAGGTATTTCGGTTTCTGATTAAATGCTTGAAGTTTAAACAAGTTTAATTATTTTGTACTAATGTTTTACCTCTTATTATACTAAAAATTGCAGGTTTGATGAGAAGGAAAGTGTTTCTGGTACACAACAACTCAAGTCCTCCGTCCAGAAAGGAATTCGAGCAAAAATAATTGAGCTGTATCTTGAACTTGAAAACTACATCGTCCAAATTCTACCCAAGAAAGAAAATTTAAAACTGCTTAAATGGTAATCTTAATATAATAATCTGTTCAGATTTCAGAATGTTAAAAACCTGATTACTAATTATATGATTGCAAATAGAAAATCCCTTTGTCATTAACTTATGTTTTAAGTGAATTTGTTTTGTATGTTTTTTTAAACAATTGCAGCCATGATCATATTGAAATTCTGGTGAATTCAACGGGTGAACAATTATTTTTTAAGCATAGGGAAGGAGCTTGGTTCCCAACTTTAAAGCTGTTACATAAATATAGGTAATATGTATTTGTCAAATAAAAATTTCTGTTATACTAAACGATCAACGTGGATCATTATTTGTGCTCAATATCCATATGAGTTGTAACCGGTTGTTTTAATGTGTATTAAACTATTTTAGACCCGTTTATTCTGGAGCATCATCAAGTGGATAAGGGAGCAATAAAGTTTGTCCTTAGCGGAGCCAATGTTATGTGCCCTGGTCTGACGTCAAAAGGCGGAAAATTGTCAGACGTCCCGAAAAATACAATTGTTGTAAGTGATATTTGTATTATTTTGATGAATACTTTAACATTTCATGCCCTTCTTTATTTCTCGACGCAGAAGGTTTAAATTATGCGATCTTTTACTCTAAATTACACCAATTTCAACAAAATTGAATCCAGAATATTTTTTTGGCTTAAAAGTTTTGTTGTGCTTTGCACACACAGTGTTCAACCCGCCTTTCGGCGCTTGTTGTTTTAATTCGTTATGGATCAATTGATATTTGATACTAGTCATTTTCTGTATTTAGGCTATAATGGCTGAAGGGAAGCAACATGCACTTGGTATAGGCATATCAACATTATCGACGGAAGAAATGTAAGTTATATTTTACTATTTCCAAAAACATTTCGAAAGCTTAATTTTTCTCGTAGTGATCAAAAATGCAGGCTCATCTAGAACATGTTGTTTCTTGTTGACATGTGTTTATTACGAGTAGAATAAGTCAAAATATTCTTTCCTATTTAATATTGCAGACTAAAGGTAAATCGTGGGATTGGAATCGAAACGGTTCATTATTTAGCCGATGGACTTTATACAATGAAGCCTGTTAAGTAACTTTGATTTATAGAATGAGTTTTTCATTTTTCGTAACTTAAACAAGTTCAGATACTAAAATAATTTAAACATTTGTACTGAATTCAATAAGTAACTTCTAAATTTTATATACATATGCTGTCCATATTTTCATTCTTATCATTAGCATGCATTGCAGTGTACTGTGTATTATTCATAATGATCATTTTGAATTATGAAAAGGCAAAAAACCACATGTTAAAATACATTCAAAAATTTTGTAAATTGTGAAAACTTGAATTGGAATTGATTAAAAAAGGGACCATCTCAAGGTGGATTCGTGTTCACGAATTGCGCAGCTGTTTTAACTTAGGTTAAAGTCCGACTTGTTTTTTCAATTAATTAATTAATTCATGTTTGTCTAGATATTTTTAATGTAACATGCATTATTATTTGCTACTTTCTTAATTTGATAAATACAAAATTAAACAATGCCAGGGTAAAGAACAAAAAAATGGGTAGGAAAATACATTATGCTTAAGAAGAACTATTTTTCAAAAAAATAAATGGTTTGCTGGAGTTCGGAATTCAACAATTCTGATTAGATATTATGAAAGAGCATGAAAAATTAGTAAAAGAATGTAATTTTAGTTTTTCGAAATTCCTCCCCCTTTGGGGTGGGGGGTGGATTGAAGTTTCGAAAAATGCCAAACTTCCCCATTTTTTGTAGCCGCCATTTTTAACTTTTTTCAAATTTTTCTTTTTGCATTGTGTTTTTCATTCAAAAAATCATATGCCGTTTATTTTTAGTTTTTCAAAATTATGAAAAATACGGCCGCTATGCGGGTTTCAAAAAATGGTCGATTTTTTCGAAAAAATTGAAAT
>JAQIVE010001980.1:0-21816 GCA_034698285.1 Sminthurinus bimaculatus | reverse complement strand
TCTACCAAACTGAGTAAAATAATGACCGTTTCCAAGGCACACGAACGGGGACGTCGCCTCCAAAAAGTGCCTCATAAAGTGTCGAGTCTCATTAAGGAGTACTTTTTTGCATTTTGCTGTCGAAATATTTGGCGAACCGGGTTCGCGGACATGGACAATTTTTACATGCACGACTGATGTATGTATGCGTAAACAAGAAGATTAGATTTGATTCCCTATTTCCTTAAATTGGTGATAGGGTTCTATTAGGCGTGAAAAGAAGGATCCTGCTTAATTGTTTGAAGCGGTAGCGATGGCGGATAGTGCTGGTGACATTGTGTAGACTGATTGGAGATTGTTTCATTTGTCTGGGGTCTGGAGGAGTTTGTAGTGTCTAATGTGTATGCACATTATGTACAATGCAAAAGGAGCATTGCGGGCATCATGATGATGAAATCTATATAGTGGCGAAGTGAAGAAGCTTGCCAGCTGTATGCATGAGTAGCAAATATCAACATTGCTCTCGAGTCGTTTTAGCTTTAGCCTTAACGTTCTTCTCCCGAGTGTTTCCTCTTTGAAAAGAGAAGTGAGGGAAACCAAAAGGAAATGAATGCAGAATCTGAGAGATCCGAAATTCATAGTGTGAAATCTAAACCCGGAGCGTGCTTTGAAGCTCCCCGTAACAACACAATAACAAATTCTTGGTGTGATGTGCCTTTGATACGAATAGCTGTTCATACGTATACATATAATATATTGAAAACAAGGTAAAAGCAAGTCAGTTGCAGTCTCAATTCTCCTATCTTGGGGGATGGAAATTAGAAATTATGTGATGGTTAATAAATTCAGATGCATATTCATCACTCGAGCACCTACTTAAATTTTCAAGGGTTGCACACTGAAAAGACTAGGAAAACTACATGGGAACTCCTTTTGCTATTTGTAGTTTGTGTTTGGAGTCGCATATAAAATGCAACAATGCATCCTTGCGCACATCGTGTACATGGTTACGTAAGTAGATATATGAGATGTATAAGGCAATCTAGATTACTCTTTGGCTCTTGCCTCTTCTATTTTATTTTGTCTGTGTATGTATATAATACATAGCCTGTAATCTTGAGAAAATTCAAAAGCTATTCATACATGTAAGTACACAGTCCACTTGTTATCATCTCGTCGTGTCATCTCCATAGTCTAAATGTCTGTCTGTCTTCATTAGGCATGATTAACGTTTGTTTCTCATTTCAACTCCATCTTGTTCTCATTCTCATTCTTCTTGCCGCGCGGGGGTGGTTTACTGTTGGATGACTACATAGACAATAGGTATATATATATATATATATATATATTATTCGTGACCGTAAGAATACTCCGAAAACCTTCCTTTTTCTCCCTCGGTGTACGTAACTCGCTTACAAGATTAGACATTCTTTCCATTTTGTTCAGTCTATATGTGTATACGTAGACACATGATTACACGTATTCGTATTATGTTTACGAGCAGACAGGCCTCGGTATTGAATTAAGAATATTTGAATCATTCCACTCGACAATTTGTTTATTATTCCTGTCCATTTCGATTAGAAACTCGACCTCGCGTTTACCAGATTTCCTTCAATTTACTCTTTATATATATATCTATAAAATATGTTTCAAAAGTAATCATTATGGATTATGGAAGCTTTCCTTCTTCATGAACGAACATGTGCAATATGTGTTGGAACCAAGAACAATGGGTAATATAAAAATGAAGTTCAAATTTCTGGCCTGGACTTCATACCCCAGCTGTATAAATGTAGTGCACTTCTTTAAAATGCAATAAGCATTATGTATCTGTATGATCTATGCATATGCAATGTACATATAATATAAAAAAGAAATGAGGATTTGGGGAAGTGGCCCTTCAGCTGCTGCATCTTGTAGCTTTGAATGGGCATGATATGAATGAATGAGTGCATACCACTGGAAAAGAAAAGAATAAAAAATTGTAGTAGTAGTAGCAGCAGCAGCTGTTTGTGTATAAATTCAAAGAGAATGTCACCGTATAAAATCAGGTCTTTTTATGTGTGTATATCCATCGTATGCTGTCTAGTGTCCGTAGTGCGTAGTGTATAATCATACACATCTGTATATTGTGCTTTGTAGAGGATGTGTCCATGATGCATGATCATAGAATTTTGTGGCACGAAATTAGCAATTGAAAACAAAAACGAAATTGTATACAAATATAAAAAAGTCTCTCTGTGTATTGTGTATGTGTGTTTCCAGTAGTAGTTTTACAGGAGTTGGACGCGCATTTTGTGCAACGTGTGTAGTCACACTAAATTTTCATAAACGCACAAGCAGACACTCTTTTTCTCTCGCTTCATTGGTGAATTTGCATAATATAAAATTGTGTTCACTGATTGAGATTATCTATGGCTTCAATATGCTCTGTCTCTTTGTTAATTGTGCCTATGCGTACATACTGTTTACTTTCCTTCTTTATGCGTATCTAATACCAATAACAGTAATGAGAATATACTTTTAGTGTGATGCAAAATATTGCCACGTTTAATTTAATTTTAGAAAGGAAGATTTACCAAATTGGTGTTTTGTTTTTGTTTAAGTGAGAGTTGTAACTATACATAATAGTCAGGATAGAGTAAAATTCTGTAGTGTAGTTTTGTAGTTGGATTGCTGCTGCTATATGAGACTGTAATGGTTTAATTTTATCTATATGAAATTTTTTATTAAAGGCGAATTTATTCTCTTCGTTGAAATTGAAAAGCTATGGACTGCCTGAGAATGCCTGTGTAAAAATACACTATGTATATACTTGAATGCATTTTGTATGCATGTGCATAGGAAGCAGGTGCCAAATGGTGGTAGAGGATCAGATTGAAATTGAAAGAGGAAATACAAATGCGTATGTTACTCGCTCCTCGACTGAAAATAAAATACAGCAGTTAAATCACAATAACGCTATGAATATATTATGCTTGGTCTGGTCGAGTTCTCGTGAGTTCATGCTTGCTATCATTGGTTATGTTCCAAGTTCCAAGAAAAGAGCAGTAGTGTCAATAATACCACGGTAATAATTGTGCGTGCTCATGTTTGCTAATTGCAGCAGTAAAGGTGAACGATTATTTTAATAATGATGATAATAGTAATAACAATATCAGTGGTAACTAAATCTTTTGTACTATTGGCACCATATATATGTACATACTACGAGGTATTAAAATTCAAGTTTTAAATTGCAATAGCTAGTAGCTGCTGGCAATGAAATGTTGTTGCGGGAAATGCACATTCAGTGCAGCAAACCTCTATTCAAAATTTCAAAGTTTTGCTTCGACATTTTAAAAGCTGTATGCACATAGAATGCACAGTAAAAAGATCGACTGCTCTCTCTCTCTTATTTGAAAACAAATATTCCAGTGATGAATTTTCCTATTTATGCATCTTCTGTATTTTGTGCAGCCAAAACAAAAAACAACCGATGTGACAACACATGCAGAGTATAGTAATTATTGGTGGTAACTTTTAGATAAAAACAAACATGACAAATAAGGGAGTTTCCATAATGGATGAAAGTAGTCAATATCGCCAACAGGGAACATGTATTCAAAGTTTTAGAGTATATGAGCGGGTAACGGAGCATGGGGAAAAGTGGAAACTATTTTCACGTACAATCATTATTAATTAAACGAAATGTACGTAATCTGCTATAGCTAATGTGTACTCTCACATCCATTAGTTCATTTTTGTTCGTTACTAACACAGTTATTCCATCATGGGATATTAAAAGAATATAATAGACAGCGACTGTTGACTAATACACAGTACCCAATTTTAATACTGACATAGGATGCAATTTAATATACGAGTTATATAATCATCACATCTTGTACTCGGCCACTTATGTAATTACACTTCCTGACTTCTGACTTTGACACATCAATTATTGCGTCCTATGTTGCAATAGCAGTATGTAATAATTAAAATATTATTCATATTATTATGATGGGGAAATTTGGGAGAGAGATGACTGGTCCGGATCACGAATTATGATCAATCGGAAAGGTGTGTGTTAAGTGTTGAGGTAATGCTTGGGAAACAGGAAAAGTTGAAACTGATCCAAATGCTCTACTCTTCTTTCGGTATTCTTGTGTTGTGATCATGCTTCGAAAATGTAAAATAATGTTTTAGGGACCGAAAGCATTCACCACTGTCTTAAAAACAACCAAGCATGTCTGCTGTAGTACAGTGTAGAGTCCCCAATTTTCATTGTTGTTTAAAGGACAGATGGATGTGGGACAAATGTAATTTGATTATTTCGAGTCCATTATATCCTGATAAGTTTTATAATGCAACCTTTACAATAACTTTATAAGTTACTTCATAATCTTGTCTTTGAATACTACGACATACAGTGTATTAATTGGATGTAAATACACTATGGGGGTTTGTATGAGTACAAGTATCTATCTACATCCTACATGTCCAAGTTTGCAGACGATACAATACGTACGATGATACGATGCCGGGTCTCGTGACTATGAGCTGTTTCCATTGTTGAGTGAGTGGTTCAATGGACGAATTCGGCATCTTTTTCGGGGTTTAGTTGCGTTATCGTGCAGAACGGAAATTCAACGTAATTTATTTATGGCTCTTCAGCGGCATTCATCTGGGTTTCCAGAGTCTTTCTCGTAAATTTACTGTGTACGCCGGTCATCATGCATGAACATTCATTCTGTGCGAATGCATTATTTTGGAATATACACGGTATATGAACACACGCCCATACCTGAGAACACAGATATACACTATACTATGTATATGAGTCTATTATAGAATAAATGTATGCTTCTAATGCTCACACTAGAACAGTTAAACCCCACATATTAAGTTTGTGGCGTAACTCAAAATTTTGTTTTCTACCCGACAGAAGCTGGGTTCAAACGTTGGACGTGGAGATTTATTGAGCACCACCAATTCAAGGAAAACTTTTTAAACTTTGAACGAGGAGGGAGAAAGAGAGAGAGAGCGGAATAACTCAACACAAACCAGGTTAGCCTTTTGTTTTGGTTTCCCAGTAATCTATCTACTACTATATAGTTCATTCGACTTTCATTTTGTTGACGCGGATGTAGCCTCCCCCTTAAGTTTTTTTTCGAAATTTTAACATGATAGCCAATGAACCAGTGTACGATCCGTTTAGGTTAACACGGCCAAAAAGACACTAGAAGTATGGTTAAACTTAATTTGAAAAAAATAAGGCGCAATTAAAAACTGGAATCTCTCATTTTCCAATACGACAAGCAGTGACGTCACGCAAATAAGCTACACACAAACGTATGTACATATTATTTTTCTCCCGTTCGCTTCTCGACATGAGATGAAGCATTGTACAATGCACTCTCTCTCTCCCTTTCTGTTTATAATTTTTGTCCATAGATCATAGATCTAAATTTATATCGATGATCTTTTCATCTTGTAATAAAGTATTGTGCAATAAGCACGACATGTAAGTACGTGCATACATTTTATTATTAAAGTTGGCTATGCTCAGTTTACCGCGAATTGACCTTTTCATTTACAGAAAATTTCAATTCCGAATCAACGGAATTGTTTCTCTTATTATTTATTTGTTTAGATAACATATTAAAAATTAGTGATCCCCATTAGTGGTAATTAGGTTTTTGCAGTTGTATTAAGTTTTGTGTAGTTTTCTTTCCTCCATGTGTAATGATGTGTATAGTTGAAAGTCAGTTGTTAATATATTTTTGTTTTAAGTACAAGCTACATACTTTTTTTACTACAGACATACACAAGTACACAAGGATTCTTCATTCGAAAATTAATACAAATGCAAAAAACTGTAGACAAAAAGTAAAAAGCAAGATACATTTAGATATCTGTACTAATTACTATTACACAAGCACAAAATTTTTACTGAATTCCACTTTGTCTTTCCTTTTAAGTTTTAATCGCCGCTGCGAATTGTGATGCAAATTTGTAAAAATACGCCCATTGTGTTAGTATATAAAAAATCCGAATTCATTATAGCAATCGAAATTTAAAAGAAAGAAAAACAGTCCTTAAAAAGTGTTACTGTTTCCGTGTAAAATGAATACATAGCACAGAATTCACATTTCACTTTGAAGTTTTTTCTGTCATAACGAGCTCCAGTAGAAAAATAGCAGTCCGAATTCTGCAGGATGATCCTGCCGAATCCTCGGCGAATTTTCAGCCGGAAAATTTAGGTTAACTACCCGGATTAGGAAATTTTTGTTAAATTTTTGGCCGGATTTCCCGGCTTATGCTTTATCACTCAGCCGAATTCGGTGCGCTACGATGACTTTTCCGACCGGAAATCCGGCGAGAATTCGTGTACTCTTCTGTGCATTCCATAGAAACTATAGTACAGGTGAGCATTGGTATACAGAGCATTACATTAACCTGGGGCTGCGCAATGGGCTAACACTGGCCTGAACGTCTCTTGTACATAGTTCTACAAATTAGTGCATATGTACCGGACCCCGAAATACAATACAATACAAAGTAATGGTCATTAAATATTAAAAAGTCAGCTTGTGAGGTCAACGATTTTCCGGACAAAATTTGTTTTTGTTGTTCTTCACTTCAGCTAGCTTTATTTTACCAAATTATTGACCTCTGACCTCAAGAGGTCCATTTTAGAAAATCTGTAAATGTAACTATGTAACGGTTGCGATGGAACATTATGCATCCAAAATTTGTCATAAACAAAATTCCTTCTTTCAATTTTAATGTTTCGTTCAAGGGACCGTGATTTTTTCCTGCTGACCTCTTCAAGTAAAGTTTAAAAATTTTATAACACTGTAGAAAAATAAAAAGCTTTTTTCAATTTTTTCATCAACAAAATGCTTTTCTTCCTTCTGGCTCTTCATATTACTTAAGGTTGATTATTCGTGACAGCGCGTGTATCACGGCAACACGTGCGCCATTTTCCCCGTGCCCTCTTTTTTCAGCTTTTGACGATGCTCTGTTTTAATATGATTATCATGTATTTTGTGCTACGAATACGTGTAAAAGTTTTGTTGCTGCCAGCTGCCAGGGAAAACTCAAAGCCATATCCCTACCTACTTACCTACACAGAATTTTTAACCGTGTTGGTTATTACCATACTCATCGGACATTAGTATTTTGCCTTGTACATATTGTATTTTAACTTTGTCATGAAATTCAGCTTCACAAGATTAGATTAAGGTCAAATGTCAAATCAAACTCTGATAAAAGAGTGGACTGCCCCAAACGTAAAGGAAGAAACTGGTGGTGGTAGTTTTGTGGGACGTTTTCAAAGAGTCGTCCAGTGGGATTTCTTTTCTTCTTTTACAACAGTGTACAAACGTCTGCGGTATCCAAGTGAAAAACCTCAACCTGACAAAATTTTATTCATCCAGACTGAGACAGGAGAAAATATTTTTTCGCCGGAGGATCCCAGGTCACGTACATACGGATCAAAGGTCACTAGTAACAAAATGGGAGGAGCATGGATGTAAAGGGGTTTCGCATCTACAGTAGATTTGACAACAACACTATTGTAAGGAAACTCAAGCTATACATGTACATCT
Source organism: Sminthurinus bimaculatus (assembly GCA_034698285.1). Lineage (NCBI taxonomy): Eukaryota > Metazoa > Arthropoda > Collembola > Symphypleona > Katiannidae > Sminthurinus > Sminthurinus bimaculatus. The sequence goes on along the minus strand of JAQIVE010001980.1, from coordinate 14,239 downwards.
TCATCAAATTACGACTACCGGTGAGTTGATGCATATTGTCGACAAATACTCTAAAAACCTGCATCATGTTGTTCATGTTATAAAATTTGTTAGTTTTATATAATAGGTATATTTTCATTTTTCATTCATATTTTGTTTCTCTTGTGTCTCCTAATTTGTTCAAGGCGGAAAGGTGGAAGCCTCACATAGGAAAGGGTCTAAAAATCTGCCAATGTTATCACTAAGCCAACATGTGAGACAACGCCAAAGCTATCAATTCCGTTACATAAAATATTCTAAAATAATTTTGTTTTGAATATTTATTGTTGAAGCAATTTTAAGATTCATTACAGATGTAAGAAAAATGATTTGCCGGAGAAGAAAAAACCATCCTGCCTGACAATACACAAATTGTATTTTTATGCAATAAAAAAAAGAAATTTATACAGTTTTCAATACGTACTCTCCATATTCTTTTTGCCCATACAGAAAAAAATCTGACTGTTTTTACAACCATCAGTACCTAAAAACTGTTTGTGCATTTCAATGTTTTTATGATTTAATTATTGATTACTGTACTTGCATTTTTCACGCACTTCACCAGTACAATAAAGGTCACATGTACTTACATGCTCCGATGTGGATTTTATGACTGTTTATCACAGTTTACCAACGTTTATCTCGCCCTTGTCGAATGCATGTATACACAACATCATACTTGTATTACATTTTATCATGTTTATTGTTTATTTATCTATGCCACATGTTAGTGGAGAATTGCGGACTTACGGTAAACATTCTGTAATTATCAAACTATTTTGACCTGTAAATAGGAAATGTCTTTGATATTGTTTTGAAAAGCTTTGCTAATAGCAGTTGCTGTTGTTTTTGTTTTTCATCGTCGGACAGGAATGAGTCACGCAGTTTATTGCTTCAGAGCGTCGAAATCCTTTGTCTATGACCATCGTGCAAGTTAAACGTCGCGTCCTCAAATCAGTGAATAATCAAAATGCAAATAGAAAATTTACACACTAAAACAATTTGCAATTTATTCGCAAAATGTATTTATGACATAAATACATACATTTTATGTAATTGTGCCATAACTAAATGCAAAACCAAAAGATATGAGCCTTTGTTCGTTGAAAGCAAAACAGGAACATTTTTGTTTGTAAATTCTACGGACTTTCTGTTGACACATTGTTTATTTTAAAACGCGACACTTAATTTGCACAATCGCTGAATGTTGATATGTACAATGTCCAGAAAATTAAATCCTAGGCAAACGCGACGCTTTCATTCTGATGGTGAAAATCTAGCAAAAATGCTATCCATTGCAAAACTTATGACAATATCAAAGAATTGGTATACATTTTTTAAGTAGATTGTTTGCCTCTTCCCAGATTACATATTTACACATTATCACAACCTTATTCAAGTTTAATCATTTCAACAAAGCGGATTTGATAATTTTATTTTTTCAGGCAATTGAAATGCAATTTTTTTGCAATAGTATACGACTTTCTTCAACCCTGCTTGAATAAGGTCTAGTCTACTGTACTAAAAATATTTACTTTGCTTAATTTGTTTACATGATTTGAAATGTCGCTCGTCTCATCTTTTTTTGTGCAATGTTTGAAGACAGCTCAACACAGTCATAAGATTATTTTCCAAATTTGTAGGCATACACAATTTTTGGTATAAATTGACAGAGTATCAAATGAAAAATCATCAGTTGATCGTTCTACGTTTAAAAAAATACTACAACACCAACACTATAAAAATTTCTCGGAATTTTAATAAAAAGTTTTCAATCAACATTTTTCGCTATCAACTTTTAACTTTTACGTAAAATTAAAATCCAGTTGCTGTACAAACCAGGCCACATCTTCAGTTACATATTTTACCTTATCACCATGAAATTTAAGCTAAAGCTGGTTTTCCTCGCAATGCTGGTAGTTCTTATGCTGATAGTTTTTGTTGCTGCAAAACCAAAAGCCAAGAAGAGCTCTGGAGTTGCAGCTCCAGCCACGTCAGCAAAAGGTAAAAAAGCTTGCTTAAAAATCCCAAGAAACAACCCGTTTAAGGATTTTCATACCCATAGTTATATGTGCCTCATCACTTGATTCGTACCCGGTGTGGTATACCTTTTTTTGCTTATTCCACTAATTGGGGTCAAGAACTAACTATCTTGAAAGTTTCAAAGCTCTAGCTTGGTTAAAAGTATAATTACATAAGTATTTACCTTTAATTTTTTTAGCAGTAAGTAGAGGGCGGGAAACTAGATACGAATATCTCGGAATCTAAGAATGCCTCACCGGGTACGATTCATAAATTAAGTAACATATTGTGTGTCAAAATCTAGTTTTTTGCAAATTTTTAGGACGGTCAAATAGGGAAAACGTTGGCCAGGTAGGGAACAAAATGCCCGACAAATTTAAGAAGATATCCAACAATGCCGGTACGGGCACCGCCCTTCACCAAAAGGCTTCGGTTGTTTCCAAAGGCTCAGGGAGGATGAAGAACGGGACGGCGGGGCTCCGCTCATTGAGCAAAAACAAGTCAATTGCCAATCCCCAGGGACTGTTTAGGTTTTTGATGACGCATCTGCAAATGCCATTTGCTCCAGCTATTTTAGCGCGACCCTCAGTTTCCCAGGCCATTTCCTTTGCTGTGACAAAACAGACGATGAAGTTGGAATACTGGACTCCATGTGCTACACGGCTTTAGAATTTGATGATTGTTTCTTTACTCCGGCTTGTGACAAATTTTTGGATTGCTCCTGCAAGGTAAGTAGCGGTCAAGCTTTCCGATTCCGATTATTTACGACTATCTTTTTTGTTATTATAGGTAAATTGTATAAATTTAATCAATTGTGGTATGAAATGGGTGTTATCACCTCAAGTTTTCCATGTTTAATCGTCCCGTATCCGTGTGTGTACATAGATATTATATGATTATGAATACCTAATTATATACATATACCGTGCAAGTTTCAAGTACCTTGGAGTGTAACAAAAAAAAAATTTCTAAATTTTATTTTCCAGGAAACCTGCCTGAGTTACGAGGATTGTGATAATAATGAAGAGTTTTATGGATTTTGCTACAATGGCTATTGTTACTATCCTGGTTGCACCGGGGGTGACTGCGGTAAAGATTACACATGTGTGTCTGGTTATTGTGAACCAGATTGTAAATGTGACGATGACTGCGGAGGTGGAGGAATCTGTTATTTTGCAAATACTGGAGATACAAAAGGAACTTGTAAATATCCCTGTTTTTGTGACGATTGCCCTAATGACTTAGTTTGCAGTCCGGTTGGAGAAAAAGAATATGAAGTATACGTTTGCAAAACACCATCCACGTAACTGTATGTATTGAAATGTTTTCATACTTGCAATAAACAGTAAAAATTATTTTGTGTAGTGTCCTTAATTTGATACAATTTAAGGGCTTTGAACTATCTTATGACATAATGCATAACAAAAGTCGGGGTTGTATTGGCGTAAAACAAAAAAACGTCTTGAAAAAACGTTTTCCCCACCAATTCTTTCTATATTATCGACTTGTATGATGTAAGTCATGTACGTACATATATGTAAATGAAACTTTTGCCATATATTATGAAATCAATGTTCATGATCTACGAGCAAAATCTTCATAGCCTCATAGAAAATCACTTATCGTTGCAAAATTCTGTTCAAATTCAAAATGGCAATGCACAATATGTAGTATCGATGAACATTCGAAATCTACCAGGAAAATCCCAATCATTTTAGTGTCACTACATACAACAGCCATTTCTTACAGCTTTCTCGTTAACTATCAGAGGCTGATTCAGCAAGCTCATTTTTGTAGTGCCGTACGCATTAGTTGTCAAATAATTTTGCCCGTTATGGGTTTTGATAATAGAGCAACAATTTTATAAAAAACTCATCGGCCAAAGGAAGAAAGGTGGACAATACATAATACATAGCTATAGAGATGAGTGTGCTGAAGCGTTCCTTTTGACTATTATGCCGAGTTGGCCTACAGTAGCTGTTAGAACTCAAAGAATGATCCTACATCGTGTTAGTTACTGGTTTATGAAAAGGCAGCGGTTATTGTGGGCAAAGTTTTAGGTTACTGCGATTATTACTCAGAAGCAGAAATCTGGAAGTTTTTTCAAAAGTGGTTTCGGTATTTTAGAATAAATACGGACATCGACTGCGCTAGGATTGCACAAGAGCATGAAAAGCAAAAAAATTAGTTAATTTGAATGAAAATACAAAGTAAAGGTTGTTACGCGGCTTTCATTTTTCAGAAAAAAAACATTTACTGTCTTTTCCATCAACATATTATGCATTTGATCATGAAACTTGATCAAGTTGTGCCTCGATTTCTCGGCAGTTTGGTCTGTCACTCGGCTCCAAAGTCCAGCAAGGCAAGAGTAGGCTCGAAAACCTGCCAAAAGAAAAAAACATATTTTGTACTTTTTGCACCTCTGAAAAAAACTCACGCTGGCTTCTGATCTGATGAAAAATTGGACCGTAAAAAAACGTTTGTTTCGGCCAAAACAGCAGCTTTGTTTTAAATTCAGAAAAATAGACAGCGCTCTGTAGTTGTTTTTGCCAAATTATTTTTGGGGTACATTTCTGGCCAAAAGGGGTTCATGATCTGCTGCAAATTTTATCTGACTGGTGTCAAACGATTTTCGATTTTCGAATTAGAATTCACATAATATTTCAAACTACAGTGAAGGGAAATCCCAATAACTTTCTTGCCATTTAAGTTTGCTATCATAAATATGAATGTGAAGATAAGCATAAATATTAAATAGGTATGTTATCCGCTCACAGAGAAGCAGAGATGGTGGCTGGACACGATAGTCGAAGTCCCCGTCTAATGGAGTCAATAAACTCATCACCCCAACTAGCGGCGGGAAAGGGAACTTGACCCAGCGAGTAAATCTCCCAGAAACATACGCCCAATGACCAAATGTCCGACTTGCAGCTGAACTCTAGGTTGGTCAAGGACTCAAAACTCAGCCAGCGGAAAGGCAGAGGCTCCTAAAGTCAGACGAGTCACCGTTGTCATCATGTTCATTATTCATTAGGGAAGACGAGCAAACATTTTCATCGTACATAAATGCATAATATGGCGACGGCGACGTTCATAGTTCCAGTTTATTTTGGAAACATCATCAATAATATTCTCAACTCAATTAAAAATGCTAGCGTCCTTCAAAAACAGGGGAAAAACACGCTCACCTGACTCTTTTTGGTGTAGTTTGTGTAGTGGAGCAACTGTCGAGATAGACCAAAGTCCGTGATTTTGGCGGTTCGATCTGCAGTCAGAAGAATGTTACGGGCTGCCAAGTCTCCATGAATTACCTACAGACTCATTAAAAAAGTCGTCAAAATTTGACTCTTCCAGTGTATAAAAGTAAGTGCAGTTTAAGCAGTCTCAAAAATTATAATGCGTCCGTACGTTTTTTGATGATAAGAACGAAAGTCCTTGAGTAATTTCCAGGGCCCATTTGTGAAGCTGGCCGACGTTTAGGCTTTGGTCATCGGCAAATCTGGAAATAAAGAAACAGTTTATTTAGAAAGTTTCAAAAACTTGGACATCCCCCTGGAAAATATTTTCAGTGACGTTACTAATACAGCTCACCCATGATACTCTGTGGTCGAAAATTGAGCGCGGTGGTCCCGAAGGTAAGATAAAAGGTTGCCCAGACTGCACAGCTCCACAAATACAAAAGCGACCCCTGGAAAAACGGTTTAATCCTTTTATCAGGGTTTTTTCCCACTTACAAAACAATTAAACATTTTTGGACCCTTTTTAATCAAATTTGCAAAAAATCTCTGAAAAGAGTCCAATTTATTCCCAAGCTGTATTACACATATTTTGTTACCACGTGTGAGGTCAAGGGTGCTGGCCCCGATCAGTTGTACCAAAGAGGGATGTGGTCCCACGTAGATCATTATTTTGAGTTCTGACAGCAGAGTTTTTAGGTAGGCCGCGGGGGCTCCAACTTTGGTCGTCTTGACAGCCACAGCCTGACCTCGCACCCACCCCTTTTTGACAACGCCGTAGGCGCCAAAGCCCAAAACAGTGTCGTTATCTGAAGGCATTTAAAAAACCCATAATTTTTTTCCCTATTCAAGCACGTTTAAAAATTGAGCATAAATTAATGGTTGATAAAAAATATTACTAAAATGTTTGTTATCTTACCGACGGTAAAGTCCTGGCTTTGTACCTCGTATAAATTTTGGTAGGGCATTGAAAGGGGGGTCGTGTAATCATTGTCAACCCCGAGTTTTGCCCCCATTCGAAACTCCCGCACTTCTTCCGCCGTCAATATCTGCAGAAAATATGTATACGAATCTACATGAATCAAAAGTACTTCAGAAATATTAAACCAATTAGTTTAAATAGAAAGATGCCACAATTAAGGCCTTTTCAACGGACCTTTCGGCCGACTTTAAGCCTCAAGTATTGAAAAATTCCAAGGACAACTAGACCGACGAGGATGGCCACTCCACAAATTATAAGAATAATTTGCCAATATTCCACTGAAGAACTCGTACTATCGTTCACTATTAGGGCTTCCACCATCTCTACGGTAAATACCTGTTGGGACTCGCCATAAATATTTTTGGCCCTGCACAAATATTCACCGACAATCGAAGCGTCGCTACCAATCTTCATGTCTGGGGACAACTCGTAGGTCGCCAATTCAATGCGACGCGTCCCGGGCAAAACCTGAAATTTCGAAATTGAACAGTCGTCGTTTTTCTGAATTCGGCGAATGAAACGGCCAAAAAGTAGTACAATTAAAAATTTTAAATGAAATTTTCCTGAAATTAACCGTTCCATTTCGCTCCCACCAAACGACGGGTTTTGGGTCTCCAGAATACTCGCACTTTATCACCTGACCCACTCCATCGGCTCTCAATCTGAATTTTGTGGAGCCGTTTGTAAGTTTCGGCGGAGATCCTTCTGCATAATTCCACAACAAAATACTTTTAAAAATTTTACTCATTAGATTGCCGATTCTCCTGCAACTTTTTGGTCTTTTATGTTAGAACAAAAAATTATGGTTTATGGAAGATTACCAGTCAAATTGAGGTGGAAGGAAGCCTGACGCCAATATTGGGATTGAAACAAAGAGGCTGTGCAAAAGATTTGCTGGACATCCGGCTCCAACTGACCGTTAAGTTTTGACAATCCGTTTTTCGTCTGTGTATCTTGTAAAACTAAACGGATTATGAATTATTGTACATTGTGCAAGAATATATTCCAACAATCAAATCAGGAGCCTTAATTAAAGTTTCCCGCCAAATTTCACTAGCAATTAGGCCTATATTTGTCCGAACTTCCTTAAATTCGAACTCGTACATTGTACATTTTATATTTTGACTTACCCAAGTGAGTGGTCCCATTTTGACGGCGGGCAAACCACAAAACAGGAAGGACGAGGTCAGGACCGATCCGACAAGAAAAAGTAAAGTTGTAGGCAGTATAAAGTATCGTTTGAATCTGTTGGAGATTAAACGAGGTCCTGGGCTCATCCATTCGAATCATGATGTCGGCGTCGTGTTTTACACTGGCGTAAGGCGGCGCGTGTACGAAATCTGTATGTACTCAGTTACAATTTAAACTATTAAACTATAAAAACATTTTGTCTTAAACTAACCACAAATTTTAAGAAATGGCGTTAGAATTCACCAAATCCCGCTGCAAGAAGCCACACTTGCTTGTTTAGTCCAACAACATACTCGTCAATTTCATAGGATTTTCCGTCAGTGCACAGCAGAATTCCGGCATGGGACTCTCGGTCAATGACCAGGTCAAGACTGCCGGGAACTCGCCGCCGTCCCCACTGCAGCCAGTAACTCATATTTGAATACATCTACAACAAATGATGGATTTCATCGAATTTCAACATCATTATTCCGAAAACCAAACAAAAAACTCAAAAGTTGTTTCGTTTTTTATTTACGGGCAAAAGAAACTGTCGCCCAAACCGGATCTCGGAGGATCTGCTAAAGCCCAAGGAAAGAAATCGAGCGGAGGCCGTCGGACTTTCGTTGAGCAAGCAGGCCAGACTGGAGTACAAGGTCCAATTTTCTTCACTATCTTGGCTCGCCACTGTATTGCTGACGCGGAAGCTGTTAGTGTTCCTCGTCATGTTAAGGGCCCCTACACCAAGAACGGAGCGCTCGTCTGAATTGATGTACTCTACGTAAAATGGTTTAAAAATTAAAAAGGTTGACCCGAATTTGAGCCCAATTTTTTCTGTATCGTGCAACAGTTGAAGAACAATTTTTGAAGAAATTTCGGACCTACTTTGTACATTCCAATTAGGCCTCCAAGAAACCGCCGTGCTGTTACTGGTCCGAAACTCGCACTCAAAATCAAAATTCTGGAGACTTTTGTTGGTCCAGGGGAAGGTCGAATTGGACACATCGACCAGGAAGCCGGTTGTTGGTTCAAAGGTCACCGTCGACTCTGGATACACTCTGGCGGGATACTCTGGGTCCCTCTTGTCTATCATCGTAAGCGTGACCCGACCTTGACCTTGATGATGACCTTCATGTTGACCTTGATTTTCATCTTCATATTGATACTGATAATCGTTATGACCTTGGTCTTCGAAACTGTGGTCGACTGCGGTCACATAATGAGACGGCCGACATGGTACCAAAATTTGCACTTTGGCCTTTTCGGTGACAATCAGAGGCAGAGATGTGAACTCCGTGGTCATCCAGGCAAATTTATGGGTCATTAAGGGCTCTGCATTATTTTACAGTTTTTTACATCATTTTAATGCACCAAGAAAAACAAGCAAAAAACTATTTTGAGAAGCAGTTGCGGTTTTTGAGGCCGTATTTTATTTTGACCTTCAAAAAAGAAGTAAAAGTCCTCAAAGAGGCCAAAATGCTCGTTCCACATGTCGCGGATGGTAAAACGTCCTGTTCTCGAGTAGACGATGGGCCGATCAATTCCATAATTTATAAGGGGAAGCGACTTATCCTCAGTAGCAAAGGTTCGGTACTTGTTGAACAGAGCCTGGATACTCCAGATTTTGACAAGCAGGCCGTAGGACTCGATGACTATGCGAGTCCCATTCGGTGATAAATTTTCAACTTCCTTGTCTCTTGAAATGTTTAACGTTGAAGAGTTTAACACAATCACATTCTTCCAGTAGTCGATTTCAACAGCCTCCGTTGGCTGCAAAGTTTTTTTAAAAAAAGGCGAGCTTGCAAAAATCTTCACATTATTCAACATTTCAAAAGACACCTAAAAATATTGTTTAACGGGATTTCGATCAAACCTTAAATCCATCATAGTCCAAGTCAATTAAAAACGGCGCTGTGCAGTTCATGGTTAACACTAAAAACAATTGTAAAATTAATGCTTTTTGCTCATGTTGTACAAAAATGCAATGACTGTTAGACATTTTTGAAAAATTAACTAAATCAGTAGGTTTTTTGAAAAATTATAACCAAACCACAAATTTTTTTGAAAAAATAACCAATTCACAAAATTTATCCTTGGTTACCTCCATACTCGCCCGTGAGCCTGTAGACGTTGCCATGGATCCGCTGACATTTTAACTCGATTCCCGATTCATCTTCCTTGTCATTCGACGATGAGATAAACAGTCTGCACTTTGGTTTATTCAAAGGGGCCTCAATACCATCTTTTGTCTCTGTTTGACTCAGATCATTAAGGCCGAAATTTTTAACACCACCATTTTGGTCCTGGCACAATAACGGCCTTTCGCTGTTGACCCCTGAGGAAAATTGTAGGTAAAGCAAGAAAATTATGAGCAAGCTCTCCCGAGTCCTACTCCGACTACTTTTCATCCCTTTAATCTTTGGCTTTATCTTAAAATTTTATAAATATTATTGCTGCTCTTTTTACTGCTATTGTTTAATGAGCTTGAACTGTTGCAAAAATATGCTGAAAAATTTAACTGTCTACATTAGTATTATTCATTCTTTGTGGTTAATGTATGACTGACTTGCTAAATACGTACTTGCTACAGTAAACTCTCAGAGCAACCAGGAAGTTCTGTCATTTGCTGAACTTGCACAATATTATTTTTGGCTCTTGACTAGAAAAAGGGCTTTCCAGTGCAGTGCAGTGCCGTCAACGTTTTGGAAAATGCAAGAAAATTTGATTCAGAACTCAGAACGCACGTGCCAACCTCAGCAAGAAAATTATTCGGAATTCGCGTAGGTACAAAAATTCTGCATTATGTATCGCATACACTGTATTTTGCCTACAAGAGCTAGAGTAATGACAACGCGAATATGACGATGTAGTATTTTGCATACATATAATTATAGTCCAGTGACCTCCACAACGAGGAAACTTACGCACATTTTAAATCAACGAGCTTTTTATAGTCACATATCTTACAGGAATATAAATAATATTTAAAATGATCATAATCATTAATATAGCCGGCAATGGCTTTGGAGTTTTTATTAAAAAATAATATACAATTGTACGAGGTGGAAAAGTTAGAGGCTACCCTTGTAAAAAAATCTTTGCGATTTTTGTAAAAATTTGAGACGATGGCAATTCATCAAAACACCTTAAAACTTGACGAAGCTTGTAGAATTTTATTTCAAAATCATGTCAAAATGTTTTGAGATTGTTTGAAAAGATTTTTTCCCCAGGGCAAAAAACCTCAATCACAGTTTTGTCTGGAAATTTAAAATATGTGACCGTGCTTTTTGTACAATAATAATTGGGCAGCTCATTTAAAGGCAATGAGAAGGCTGGTGGTGTAGCTAAATATTATGGAGAGAAAAAGCGGGGTGACCATGCGATCCATGAAATATGCCCCACAAACCCGCACCGTGATGGGCTGAAGACTCTGGATTTGCTTCTTTATCATCATTTTATCCCGCAGGAGATTCTGCGTTTGGAAAGCATTGTTGGATGGTAATACGGATACATGGATAAAGTCCAGAGCCGACGCTTCTATCTGACTAACTTGTTGAATCCCCAGGTCGACCCCCCGCGTGCTACTCCTACTTCTGCCTCCTGAGGTCAATTGAATGTCAGGGATGAGGCTGGTGGAAGGATCGCCGGGAGAGCTCATGAGCCGGATAGTCATTGCATCTCTATTAATGTTGCTATCGATGGGGGTCAAATGCGAAAGGTCAAAGGTCAGCTGTCTCTTGGTATCCTGGGAATTGACCCAGACCATAAATGCGTTGTTGTAGAGGATGATTGGGAGGGAGGTGCAGAAGGAGATGCAGGTCAGGAAGAAGCTGAGGACGGGAAAGTTGATTTCGTCGTGGTAGCGAATCACCATAAAGTTGCATGCTACGCTGTACATTGTGTGACACGTTTTGAGCTGCTCGATGATCACGCCGTAGATATAAATGAAGGTCTTCATGAATAACTGGTTTTGCTGGAATATTCGGTATTTTTCTGAGATGACCGTAGAGACCGAGGCGGAGGAGGACGGGGGGAGGCGTCGGTTGATATCCGCTCTGTAATGGGAGAATTTCAAGAAATTTTGGATTAGTTTAACAAATTTTGACTTTGTGATTTTTTTGGGGACATTTTGTAGGTCCTTAATTTTAGGCGCATACAATTTCAGAAATCTCTATACATAATTGCAAGCAATACTACAGACCAAATAGCTACTCTAATCGATCAACCCACGAGCTGACAGTTGCGACGGATCGGCGTCAATCTCTGATATTTATGCACACAACTAGACACAATTAGAGCTTTTCAAAACTTTCCAAATTAACTAGTTCAGCAACTTTTGGAATGCTATTACACAGAAGTTTTAAAATAACAGAAATTTTGTTATTTTAAAATTCTTTCCAGATCCCTTGATTGCTTTGATAAGCAAAGGTATTTTTTTAAATCCCTTAGAAAAAAATCTTATTGAAAAATTTCATGAAATTTCGACACGACTTTGTCGAAAATCTTATCAATCTTTATCAACTTTCGATGGAATTTTGATCTATCATGAAAATCTTATCAAAAATTATCAATCTTGTCAAACCTTATCAATTTTTCATGAGATTTGATAAGATTTTTCCCTAAGGGATAGAGAAGAAGGGGTTAAATTTTTTGTAGCCAAAAATTTTGATGACATGCAGGAAACTCTCAAAATTGTAATAAATTTTTTTGGAAAATATCCAAAACTAAAATTTTCAAAATCCCTTCAAAACTAAAATTTTTCGATATTTCTTCAAAACTAAAATTTTTCGATATTTCTTCAAAACTAAAATTTTTCGATATTTCTTCAAATTTAAAATTTTTCGAAATTCCTTCAAAACTAAAAACACTCGAAATGCTTCCAAAAAAGACAAATTTTCCGAATTTCTTCAAAAACATCTTTGATATTTTCCCAAAATCTTGTTGAAAATTGCTTACATTTGATTCGAGTCCTTGGTCCAGTAGATGAGATTCTTCATCAAAATGGTCTGCATCGAGTATTCAAAGAGCGAGGTCAGGATGAAGCTGACCAGGGTGAAGAACTCGAGAGCGGCGCAAATCGTGAAGACGCCCGGGAGTTTCTGACAGAATTCCGGGAGAAACGCGTAGACATGGTTGGGCTGCAGAGGATCCTCCAAAAAGTTGCTGTACAGGGTGAATAGAATGTTGATATGTCCAGGGATCCAGGTCAGAATGTTCATTTCCCCTAGCGTTGACTTTTTTCTTATCGGCAGATGCTCTGCGCACAAAAAAATAAAAAAATGCAACTTATTGCCAAAAAATCTTTTTAGCATAAAGCATTAACCTTACTTTACTTTTGAAGTTAAATCTTCGTAAATGTTTTTATTCTTACTGCTCATTGCATTAAGTTGATTGAACAACCAGCAGATATTTTCCCGCTTCCTCCAAAAGTGGATCTGGTGAAATGCCGCGATGAGCAGGATGTTCCAATAAAAGGCCATAAAGACAAGGGCCTGGATGTTGGCCTTCCAGTCGTTCAGCAGACCCGAGCTCTTAAACGCCCATCCGATACACACCGAATTCAGGAGAAACATGAAGATGGAGAATCCACTCACAATCGTGTTGAACAAAGAATTCGACACCCTCAACGTGCCCAGCTTTAAACCCTCGCGTGACCTCGCTTGACCTTCATAGTGAAAAGGGATGATCCCCATTTTGGTGGCCGCTTCCAGGATCCAATGAAAGGAAATCAACACACTTTGACTGATCATGCTGACTGGTGACTCTATTAAACGATTCTGAAATCCAGAATAAAAATTCGACCAGGTTTGCAGCTTGTGACGAGTGACGACCCAAATTTCTGAATGGGCTGCTGCTTCCTTCTTCCGTCTCCCGTCAAAAGTCAACTTTATTGGTATGATTACATACAATGCTAACTATAGCTTGCTCCTATTTTATTTATTCAGTAATTGGCAGCATTCGCTTGAACAATACTTGGACAAACTTGCTCACGGTTCACTTCCAACTGCCAACTGTCAACACGGCTGTCCACGAGCTCTTTAATTATAGGGGCATGCTCATATAAATTCGGGTATTTGACGGTTTTCAGAGACACGACCATTAATTGCGCCTTTTAGTTGTCGTTGTGTAACAAGCAATTGCTTAAAATTATTGCCTGTCGGTATAAACACAACTATTGAGCTAGGAAAATGATGTACAATTTTGTTTACTTTGACCTTCGTTGGTGGCCTGGGCATCGCCGGGGGCTATTTTTGATGTCGCCTTGAATAAATTAACGTCTGAATGAAAGTCCTGGAATTATTTTGAAATTTTGGTAGCTTCACACTCTCAATTAAAAAGACGGTTCAGAATGTTGATAAACAAAGAAAATTGAAGTGCCATTTAAATTTTATTGTTTTGTTTTGCTTTGATGTGACGAAATGATCATTATTATGAGCTCATACAATAACTGTGTATTTTTGGATCATTTTTTTTAGAATTATTTTAGAAAATTTGAACAAAAACGCTTCATTAGTCCAAGCTGTAAATTTTACAGTTAACATATGCCTGTAGGTTTGTTTGCTCTTTCAATTTCAATTTCGATATCAGTCGCATTTGAATAAAAGGTTATGTAATATGAGATTGTAAAGCGTAGTTGAAAATTGAGCGATTGTCGCTATAATGTTGGAACCAAGTAATTGATTAATCCACTGACTATTAAAATTAACAATTTGTACTGTTACATAAGCGGCGTATGTATTGTATTGTATTGTATGTTGGGGTCCCAATCTTCACTATAGAAGGAGTGAGGATCAGGAGGCGCTCAGACCAA
>JAQIVE010001979.1:0-21817 GCA_034698285.1 Sminthurinus bimaculatus | reverse complement strand
TACCAATGACGTAAATTAATTTTGAATTTTCCTTTATTTAAGGGGAAATTCCGGGTACTTCTGGACTTTCCCTCGTACCTACGAAGTAACGAGATTGCCACGATTGACGAGCTACTTTTACAACGTTGCCGGTGGACCCTTGCCTTAACTCGTCTTTTATGCTAAAATAATATGTAATACATACTTTGTTAAATAAAGGGCACTTAGGATATTTTGATTATTGAAGCCGACAATAGTTATATGCCTCTTTGTAAATAAGGTGCTCATTATGGCTCATAGCTCATACAATAATTGTAACTTGAATGCACATAAGTGTATCCAGTATCCATGTACATCAGTAGTAGGTATCTAATGATAAGTATGTATAATGTATAATCAGTAATCAGTACTGCTGTACTGCTTATCACAATTTCGAGTTAGCATTTAGCATAACATACCTAGGTATATAATATGGTACACAGCGTTAGAACTTTGTATTTTATTGTAAGCCGGTTTGCTTATGATATTAGGAACACAAGTCACAAAAGTGAGAAGTGAGACACAAATTTTCTTCGAACCAGAGGGGATTGAGGTTTAAGAAAAGGTCATTTTTGTTTTCCTTATCATTTTCTTACTTTCCATACTTCATATTTTCTTATCAAAGATGAAATTACTATAAGTACAAAGTTAAAAAGGTTGTTGTATTCTTCAGCTATCGTGGAAAATGAATGACTAATTAAGTATGTAAATTATGTTTTGCATCCAAAAATATTTCGAAAGGGTCTTGAAAGAAGCCGTTTTTATCAATTTGTAATTGATACATATCACATTACTTGACATTGTACAACTTAAACTATAAGCTACACAGTCCTCAGGGCCTTTATAATCAAATGTATTGTGATTTATTACTTAAACTTTAAACCACTTTAAACTTGAGTACAAATAATAAATAAAAACTCTGCGCATATTAAAGTGTATAAGTACATACGAGTAAAACAAAATAATTTAAAGATAACATTTGCAAGGGGGAATCATTGATTTAAAATTAACGTTCCAAAATCGTCCACTTTTTCGTGCACGAATAAAAAGTAGATTTGAGGTTCAAGGAAACAAAAGTAAAAGTTTAAAGTTACTGTTTTGAAGCTTTGAAAGTATTTAACTATATTATTTACACGAATTGTAAAGTTCTAATGTTGTCTAATAAGTATTTAAGTAGAATGTCAACATGTAATTTGTAACACTATTGTGTTTTGTTTTGTGCGTGTGTGTGTCGCGTTATTCTTGATCTACTCCCTGGAGGTGAGGTTTCAAAATTTAAACTTTTTTCCAAATCTGAAATTAAAACCTGTTGTGCTACTTTGGTTATATGTACCTCATTCCTGCTAACTGCAATTAATATTGTGAACTAAACAAGCAAAGTGGAGTCTGTTAGATAACAATTGTAACTACATATATGAATAATGCCTGAATACATTATTCACTTTATTATGTATATGTATTTAAGTAAATTTGGTAAAATCACGTGAGTAACAAAAATTAGCATCACCCAGTAGCAACCGCATGATTTTATAATATATTATTAGATATTCTGCAAAGTGCAAAGTTAGCAGTTAACTAAGATTTTACAAACAATTTACATGTATAAAATGACTATTTGAAACAAGGCCGTAATACCATGCGTACATGTGTACTACATTACTAAATAATGTTTACTTTTACTTTTCATTCTTCTCGAGGTCTACTGAGACCCAAACTTACAATAATGTACACACACACTATACACGCGTTTAACTGTGAACATTGTACAATATCCTCCGAATGTGCAAATGAGCTGTCTAGTTATTCCTTGTCATTAAAAAAATTATCTTTTATCTGTTTTCTTTTTCAGAAACCTAGTGCTGTCGATTATGGTCAACTTCAAGTAATAAATGTGGAACATCTGAATAATCATCAGTTTCCCATCCTCTTTGACTGAAGGTGCTTAAAAAATATGTACATCATGCAAAATAAATGATTCTATATGATTTTGTAATAACTAGACTGTACTACCAAGTAGTAATAATTGCAAATATTGTTAAGTAGACATGATTATTATGGAATTTTGTTTTTATACTGTATGTTGTATTCGAAAAAAATGTAGCATAATCTGTCCACGTATTTTATAACTATGCATTATGCATATCATGTAAAATTGTAAACATTTTTTAAAAAAACAGTAGAAGTGTAAATTACAAGTCTATGTTTTTATAATTTAGAGGATGTGTATAAATTAAGTAGCAACATTCATACTTTTGATGTTTTCCAAAAGATCTCTGCATGAAGCTGTTCTTATTTATTATGTACGTTGCGTTGCTACAAATAATACATTTATGCGTGTGTAATATAAGAAGCATGAAATTTAATGACTTGGAATGAGATACTGTAACGATGTATGTAGTATCAACAAGATCATTCATTGCTGATTTATCTGCTTACGCTGCAAGTATTTCCCTTGTATCATCTTGATTTATTCTTTGGCATACCAACATTATTTGCTGTATATGCATGTAATTTTATACTTTATTGTACACAAGATAGTAATACGAGCCACATTTTATAGGACTTGCAAACCAATAAAGTGTTCAAACTCTGAAATAAGCAATGTCAGTAATTTAAAACTTTGTAAGGGACATAAAAGCTGCACATTAAAGTCGTGACATGTATAAATATAATATTATACTTTATTAAAGTACTTATTGTTAGTTCTTCATACATGCCCTGGTCATGCTTCGTTATAAACAAAGTTTTTCTTCAGCTTACATGCCTCTTATTTGCAAATTGTAAGTTGGTCATGCACAGAATAGCTGTCTCATAATAGTTGTTTTTATGTGGCTGAACTGCTTGAATAAACGCCAAATTTTAGATTTTTTGATTATAATTAAATTTGTAAGATGGGTATAATATTACATATTTTTTGTTGCATAATAATTAATATTTTATGAATTATGAATACACCTTTGTATAATATTTATCTTGTTTCAGATGGAGGTAAAGGAGGGCTCGCCGTCTTCCTCCGATGAAGTGACCGAGTTACTAAACACGTTGGTGGATGAACTGCAGACATCATTCGTTTCTATTCCCTTTGAAGCCTGGCGATACGTCTGTAAAAAGACTAGGGATGATCTCAAAATTCGGTTTCCAAAGCTCTCTCACTTAAAGGATTTGACCGAAACAGAAGAAAGAATGTATTATGCACGCTATGTCTTCCATGTTACACAAAATTACAAAGGTAAAGTAATACATATTAACAATATCACAGTGTAGTGTAATTTTACATTCTACATAAATACATTATGAACTTTTTTGAAAATAGAGTTTTTCACCTGTTTGTTAACGGGATATCCTGTTCCACCGTTCTCTGCGGTATGATTAAATTTTCTACCATATTATGTCTAATATGCATGCACATTATGAATGATAATATTTTGTAGAAAATCGTTAGATTAATAATTAAATTCATGATTCGTGATATTTTGATCCAGGATGTTGAAAATCTACTTATTCAAAAAGCTCGTAATCCTGTCCAAAATCAGTCGACAATTTTACGATCATCAGCAGCAACATCATCATCAAGTGTGAAAAAAGGAAAAGATACAAAGTTTGGACAGCAACCACAGAAGAAAGCCAGACTAATTGATTACGAGGACACTGATGCTGAAGTCGGGGACGATGATGATGCTTCGTCATGTTTTTCAGAGGCAAACTTGGTTACAAGTGGTGCTCGAAGAAAAGTCACTAATAATCAGATTGTACCATCTCCATTGTCCTCAGGAACGTCATCAGAAACTCCAAATAATTCAAAGACAAGTAAAAGTACTACTAGACACAGCCTCTTAGATGAGGATTTTCTTCTTCCTACAATTAATAAGGAAGTTGAACCTGGGGCAACAATGTCGGAAACGTCGGAGAGATTGACTTTTATCAATCCAGAACGTCCAGCAAAACAAAAGCGTCCTTCTGTTCCAATTTTTCAAGAGGATTCTATACTTTCAGAAGATCCTCGACTAACCAACTCTCCTCCAACCCCACCTCCTGCACCAAATCCAGCCTCACCATCTTCATCATCATCCGGCTCTACTCCACTCAAGTCTAATAAAAATTGTATTAATAATAATGATGCTTATACTAATCAACAACAGCAAACAGAAAGTAATGAGACTGATAATTCTAAACGACCTTCTGATCTCCGACGCATAAAACAAGAAGTACCCAGAGAAAAACCACCTTTTGTTGAAGAAATAGAGTGGTACCCTCCAAGATTGTTGGCACCAGAATGCCAACGACCATACAAACCACGAACAAATACTTTTCAGATAACTTCTGTCGATTCCCCACCTCAGTGTCCACTTGAGGGTACTAATGAACTAACAAAACTGGATCCTCGTAATGCTAGCAATAATAATGATAATAATAATGCTGACAAAAGTAGAATTGTAATAGATCGCAATCGACGGTCCGTTGAAACTCCAGAGCAAACAAACCAAGTTGAAGTTGAGTGTTCTACGACTGAATCCAGTCACCATGTACAAGTAGAGAAAGATTTCCTCTCTCCGTCGCACAGTCGAAGGGAGGTTGCCAATGAGGATAAGGCTAATTCTGAGGGAGAGGATTCCTATGAAGAAGTAGAGGAAATAGAAGAAGATGATTTGGAAGTAGGGATACCAGTAACCTCTGAGACGTTTGAAGAGAGTTTCGAGCGACGAGCCAGTGACTGCACTAGTCAATCTTCATCCAGCTCTATTGTATCAGATAGAAGCTCATATATAGATAAGCCGTATGTTACCATCCGCCGAAAATCTACTACTACTACTACTCATGAAGATTTAACTACTCATGACAAGACAAATAATCATATTCAAGTACCCGTAATTGTTCCTTCTCCTCCGACTAGTAAACCTGTTTTACTTTCAAAACTAAAAACAAATCTAGTTCAAGGTCAAACACAGCAAAGCAGCTTTACTAATAATCATAATAATAATAGTAATTATGGTCAGCAGACATTTCAACAGCCTCTCTTGCCTACCCCACAACACCAGCAACAACAACAGTATCAACAATGGCCAAATCAAGGCTATGATCAAGGGACTGTGAATCCAACTCCTGCCCCAACAAACAATGGACAAGTTTTTGCTGCTGCTGCAACAGCTCTGGCATTTAGTTCAACTTCTACGAGCTATTCAGCTACCTTGTCAAATAATGGATATGGATCAAGTTCAAGTTCTAATAATATTACTGTCTCACTCCATCCTCAACAACAACCCAACCCATTTATTCCAAATCCATTTGAAACATCGGCCAACTATGATTACATGTCAACTAACGGGATGTCGGCCTCATCATCATATAATAATAACCTAAACAATAACTTCAGCTCGCCTGGAAACGTACAAAGTAACAGTAGTAGATTTTCTAGGAATATCAGACCACCACCGCGTGATACTTACAAGGGCAGATTCCCCAATAATAATCAATTTCGACCAAGGAGACCCGGCCCGCCTGCCAGCAACGGTTCAAATTTAACATCTTTTCCAAGACATTCGCCAAATTAAAGCCTTTAAAAATATAGCAAAACTTTAATTATTTATTTGTAAACAGCAATACTATAAAAGATACAAGGCATCTCTAAGGTATGAGCAACTTTGTCAGCATCATTAATCTCATCAAGTTTATTGATTAATATTTTTCTTGCATTTAATTTAGGTTCTTCATTACTATTTTATGTATTTAAAATGTAATATTACAGTTACAATATAATGTCAGTGGACTTGGACGCATTTATTTTGCAAAAGTTATATAATTATAAATTATATATATTTTGCAATCTGAATAAGCATCTGCTAAATATTACAGTCCTAATTGTATCTTGTGTACTTACGCATGTTATACGTATTTCATGCAGATAACTCGCCCATAGAAATTATTCGGAATTCGGAGGACAAAATGTTGTAGTATGTAGTTTTTGTACGTGGCATACATACATGCGGTCAATATTCAATAATATTATAGAGTATAATAATGCTGTTATATTTTATTTATATATGAAAACAATAATAGTTTATATTATAGGTATACTTAAATACTGAATTATTAATGTTTTAAACAATATATAGTATATTATATGTTAGAATGACATTGTAAAAGGATGGTGGTAACATTATGATAAAAGTAGTACATGATTGTAAAGTACGTCCGATTTTTATTTATTTTAATTTTTCATACATTACTATGTTGTACTAATTACTACTGAAATAAGTGCTCACTGCTCATGTATTATGATGTGTTCTTTGAGTTGTTCCTTCCGTCAATTGTGTTTGTATTATTTACATTTTACATGCACAATGCCAATAATATACTCATTATGTAAGCGCCTCTCTTTGGCTACTGTAAGACGTTTTTATAATGGTTTGCTGTTATTTTAACTATAGTTGTAGTGTGTAGTTTGTCTTTCGAATATAATGTCAAATGTTGAGATTATAAAGATTATAAAGTATGCCATACATTTTGAATTCTATAGAGTTTTGTTGGTGTTAGACTACATAAAGAAAGGTACATTTTAACACATATTATTATACCTATGAATAAATGCTGACAATCACCTTCAATGGTTGTCATGCTGTTTTGTTAAAATTGTTACACTATTTCTAATCCCCATTCCTCCGATAGCTTTTAGCTATTAATCTTGTATCCAGTGAAAGTCAGTCAAGTTTTATGAATAGTACCTACACATGCCAATCTTGTATAATATGTACATACTTTTGTGTCCAAGTACTTTATGTGTTGATAATAATAATTGTGATTGTTTACAAAAAATGTTAAGTAATTTTTAGAACGAAAGAAGTTTTAGAATCGCACAATGCTTGCTTAACCTTTGTAGTAGTAGTTTAATGTTCAAAATATTTATCTCAGTTTTTATAAACATAAGATGAGACCACAACCCTTGGAGCAATTTTGTTTGTGTAATTTGTACATTTTTTGTAAATGGATGTCGATTTTCACGGTAGCTTATTAAAAAAATGTACGTATCTATACAAATTCAATTTAGCTCCACTGTACTGTGTTTACTTTTAATTATTACGTGAAAGTTTGACCCATGACACATCATAATCATAATCGACTGTCGTATAGTGGCAACTAACCAATTAAGAAGTAAACATGGTACATATGAGTTTTTGGCAATATCTACAGAAAGAGTCTTAAGTAACGACAAGCAATAGACTATTAACTAGTAATAATAATTAATGTAACTTATTCATGACGAGTAAAATGTATTTTTATTCTAAATTTTTAGAACGTACAATGTATGTATATTATGATGTATTATCTACTATTTTGTATTATTTGAGTAGAAAATCTTGAATTTTTATAGGTTAGATTCTGTTTGTTACGTACTTAAATGCATCTAAAAAAAACGTAAAGCACTGAATCAAACCCCGATTGAAAAAGATTGTTTCAGTAAACTTACTTACATACCTACTAGTTTAATGTATTTATCATATGTATTATATGTATTTATTTATTTACATAACGTGTTAGTATAATACACTATGTAGTATAAGTTATATTTATATAATTTATACCGTATAACAACAATTAGAGTAGAAACAAGTAGTGCTTTCTGTTTTCTAAAAGGCAAACAATGAGCTCAAGTTTTGGTCGCAAAAATTTATTTACTGTCAACTGTTATATTTAAAAAATTGGTACTGCAGCTAATAAACCCTGAAAGATATAATAATATCATATTATGCCTATCTTATATTCATTATCTACTTGACGTTTGACATTGGCTGTTGTGTGCACTGTGCAAAAAAACGTGAAAGTATACGATTGCATAATATTATACATATTTACATAGTTCATCCGCCTCTGATGTGTATTTTGTACTTTGATCCTTGTTTTCATCAGATACTGAACATTGCCATTACATAGTTGTACTCTATTCGTGTTATTTGAGTAAACCTTCTCGCAGTTATTCTGAGCTTAGTTATATTAGGTATTACTTAGGTGCAATCATAATTCTATGTCTAGGGAAATGAATGAGACTTAACGTACTTAGGTTAATCTATGTTTGTATTTTGTGTTTCGACCGTCAAATCCTCTACTTCGATCCCCAGTTTTACCATGTATGTATATTATTAGCTATTAGCATGAAACTAATTTAGCATTATTATTGCACACTACTCACATTTGCTTACATATTATTTAGTAAGTATGCACGTGGAACTTTTTGCCCAATCACGATCTGCAGGTAGTATAGGTTATGTATAAGCTATAAGCACTGGCAACTGGCAGAAATATAATGTTATGTAATACCTAGTACTAATATGATGAACCCAAGCCTGACAGACCGTTGCCAGTACTGTGGTCTTAGAAAGGATCAAAGTCCATTTAAATCCTTCTGTATACAAGCATTGGATATTATTCACGCATTCAGAGAGATACAGAGTTGTACTATGTATGCACTACACATAAACAAAGTAGATGCATAGATAATTGTCACTATAGTACAGTTTTTCTGATACATCTTTTCCATCTAAAAAGTACGTGCGTGGCTTTCATTCAGCTGATAGGAGAAAATGTAAGCAAAGAATAAATTCATTCTACTCAATACTTTTTACACACACACAACTTTGACATTACTTACATAATAATAATACTATATTATTATTGTGTATTGAGTATTGGGACATTTAATGACATACATATTAACTGAAACTGAATACACACTCTTATGTTAGGTGATTAAATGAGCATAAAATATCGGATATTTACCCACTCAAAAATTTTATTTTCCTGCAACCACGAGTAAGAGTAAGTGAAAACAGCAAATACTTACGGTGAAATATAATAATACAATAATATTTTTAGAATTCGAGTGTTTTTTTATCAGTACATACTTTTGTTATACTTAAGTTGTAACCTATAGACTATAGAGAGTCAGTTGACAGGTTTTATCTTATTTGTGTGCCTGCCTATCATATTTTGTACAGCACGTTATCAGTATTAACCTATTATATAAGGTATTAATGAAAATGTATTGTCTTTTTTGTGTGTAACTATAGTCAGGAGGTGTGTTCTATCCTATCACCTATCATCGCTTGAAAAAGACAATAATAATTCAATTAAAATATTGTGCACTAAATATCGGTTTTAAACAGAAACAGTTGTGGACAACAAGACTACTTGACTGTTAACATTTGGATACTCAAAAGCTAGGATGGCGAGTCACAAGGTGAGTACATTGAAAAAATGTAAAATACGACAAAAATGTATTGTTTTGTGGATTTTTATTTTCATATTTAGCGAAAAAGTAGGCTGAAATATATAGTATGCTATTTAACAAAAGTCTTTAACGGATTATTAATTATATTCAAGTATGTAGGGATGCACAGTAATCGTTTTAATAACATCTTCTTTATTCCTTAGTTTCTAAGAGTTGCTCAACGCCACATTTACTCCAAGACACCGGCATGTTTTCTAAGCACGAGTGCAGTGAGGAATTCTGAAGCCGCCTTGAATTTCGGTGAGAACCCTTTGACGTTGGACACGCGTTACATGAATTTTGCGTTTTCTTTCCAAATTTTCTAGTAAAATGACTGTAAAATGTAGCAGTCATGTTAAAATTATCATCATAACATAAAGATGGCTTTATCTTAGATTTAATTTATTGACATTATTTGATTTTAATTACAGAGCTTTCGGAAACACAAAGGGAATTGCAAGAGCTGACTAGAAAATTTACCAAAGAGGAGATTATTCCAAAAGCTCAGGAATATGACAAAACTATGGCATTCCCCTGGGATATTTTTAAGAAAGCATGGAGCATTGGAATTCTAAACGGATTTGTTCCCGAGGAATTCGGAGGTCCCGGCTTTGGCTGTACCGAGGTACTTACATACACTTCCCATATACCGATTATTTCCAAACTTGTGAGAAAAAAGAGCAAACTAAGACGAATAATTTAAAAAAAAAATTTCAGGGTTGCATTGTTGGAGAAGAATTAGCTTATGGATGTACTGGAGTTCTGACAGCAATTCAAGGCTCTGGACTCGCTGTAAATTTTTATTGCTTCATTTCCTCTAAGCATTTACATTTTACATTAGCTTCACTGTAGTCTTTTCGTGTCCAACTTGGTGTTATCATGCAACAATATGAAGAAGGTGACATAATAATTAACAAATGTATTTTTCGTTCTTAGGCTTCTCCTCTTCTTCTTGGTGCTTCAACTGAACAAAAAAAGAAGTACTTGGGAAGATTAATTGAAGAACCTATTGTTGCGGCGTACTGCGTTGTACGTTCATATTAAATCTGCCACTAAGTTGTAATTTTTAATGTTTACTGTGTTGGGAATGATAACTTTCAAATGATAGATATGTATACCATAATTAAAGTGAAAATTTTCTTTTGTAGACTGAGCCAGGAGCTGGAAGTGACGTCTCAGGGGTTAAAACAACCGCAGTTAAGAAAGGAGATGAATGGGTAATAAATGGTCAAAAAATGTGGATTACTGGTGGAGGAGTAGCAAGCTGGTATTTCGTCTTAGGTAAATTAATTTCCAAAATTTCCTACTTCTAAATTTCTGTATCTCAAATAATTGGACATGTATTCAGCTTAAAGATTTTGTAGAATATGATTCTCAATAAAATAAATAACAATAAATAAATCTGTGTCTTTAGCTCGTACGAATCCCGATCCCAAGGCTCCCGCAGGCAAAGCTTTCACAGGCTTTGTCCTGGACGCTGACACTCCCGGTATTACTCCAGGACGCAAAGTAAGTCAAAAATGCATTACTGTCTACAAGTATGTATAGGTAGCGTTAATCAAATCCAAAGTTACCAGTACAAAAATAAATTGTGCGTAATACTATAACATCTTTGTTTTAATCAAAAGGAAATCATGCTTGGTCAAAGGTGCAGTGATACTCGAGGAATTACGTTTGAAGATGTTGTTGTGAAGAAGGAAAATGTTTTGATGGGTGAAGGAGCAGGTACGTAGCCCAGTGGGACCTCGGCGGACACCATGTACCTAATGGAAAATAATACGACCTCAGAGGTGTATTGCAGAACAACATAAAAAAATTTGAACGTCCGATTTTATGCGCAACGTGCAAAAATTACCAAGTTGCAAAAATGTCTCACAATGTGCAATTTTGGGTGGTAATTTTTGCACGTTGCGCATAAAATCAAGTTCAATTTTTTTACACGTTGTTCAACATGACAAAACCTTTCGAATGACACCTCTCCCAATACAATACACCTGAGTTCGCATCATTTTCCCTTAGGTACATAGTGTCCGCTTACCTCTTGTGCGTTTCCATTATACGTGTAGTTTTTGTACTGACGTTTTATGTAAAAAATTCGAAAAATTTCTTAACGCTGCAAACCTTGAGTTTTTCTAATGTCTACAATTAAACTTGCCTAGGTTTTCGGCTTGCCATGGGAGCCTTTGACAAAACAAGAGTACGTATACAATGAACTTATTAGCTATAATAATATTGCCATTCATTTTCGAAAATATGATAACCCTTGGAAAAAAATCTTATTAAATCTCATGAACATTTGATGAGATTTCACAAGGTTGACAATTTTTGGTACGATTTTGATGAAACTTCATGAAAATCTCATCAAAACTTGATCAAAGATGATAATATTTTTGACCAAAATATTAGTGTCAAAAATTCATGAGATTTTTTGTTCAAATGGTTTTCTAAGGAAATACTTCATTTAGTACGATTCGCTCATTTTTCATTGACATTTTAATATTATTTTCCACAGCCCCCTGTAGCAGCTGGAGCTGTTGGACTTGCTCAGGTTTGATATAATTTTAGCAAGCAAACACATTGCCATCTTGTATATAAATTCTAATAGTTTAACCATGATATTGTGGTAAAAATTTGTGAAAGCTACTTCAAACTCATCTCATGATTAATTTCTTTGAATTTGTAGAGAGCTCTCGATGAAGCTACGAGGTACGCTCTTGAAAGAAAAACATTCGGAACCGCCATTATAAATCACCAGGTAAATGAGTAATTACACGGTCGAATAATGAATTAGTAAAGACAAAAGTTAATCGTGTGGCTGACGAATTTTCCTTTATTATTACTTTAGGCTGTAAGTCACCTCCTGGCCGATATGACAATCGGTGTAGAGTTAAGTCGTCTTATGATGATAAGATCTGCTTGGGAAATTGATCAAGGACGGAAAAATACCTTTTACGCTTCCATTGCTAAGGCCTTTGCTGGTATGTATTTTAGAAACTCAGCTTTTCTTACTCATAGAATCCTTTATATTGATTGCTCATTATATTTTCTGGCCTTATTATTTGTAACAATTTGTGATTAAACGTTTTAATATCATTTTCTGCATAGGCGAGACTGCCGTTAAAAGTGCATCAGATGCCGTTCAAATCTTTGGAGGAAACGGCTACAATACTGAATACCCCGTAGAGAAGTTGTACAGAGATGCTAAAATCTTCCAAATTTATGAAGGTACCACCCAAGTACAAAAACTTATCATCGCAAGGGAGCTAGTTGGCCGCTTTAAGGAAGCTGGACTTTAAGCTTTATTTATATTAGGTGTACATATTGAAATTTTTATTGTTATGTAAAATGTAAACATATACATATCATCATTTCATAATCATAATAAAACCAAATTCCAGAATGACACCTATTGTGCCTCTTTCAACAATGTTTTAAATGCATTTTTAAAAATAATTAATTTTTTTAAACGTGTTTGTTATCGTTATTTGTGTGTTATAATTGTTAACAGTTAATGCTATAATATAATTAAGAAATGTCTCTCTAAAGTGTACACACATTTAATTTAATAGCAATTGTAGGGCTGGGAAATAACAGTTCCACCCAGAAAAGAAGTTCAAAATGTTCATGAAATTACGTTTCCATTAGCGTTTTAAGGTGCGGTACTTCTATTTCTCAGCCCTTTAATTACTGATAATAAATAATACCTATGGTGAAATTCTTTTTTTTAAGTTACATTGCATATTTGCAATTTATATTTTTTGGTCAAAATTTAAAGACTAATAATTTGGAAACGTTTTAAAACGTTTAAAACAATCTTACATGTTACAAAAGCTCAAGCATTGTGGTTGTCGGTTTCCTGGTGAGCCATTTCTGTATTAAAATACAAATCACAGCAATTTAATCAGTACCTATAAATAAACGTTTGCAATACCAAATTGAGTTACATATGTAATGTTTTATATGACAATCATAAGAAGGCTTACCGTCCTTGCAACGTGAAAAATGACGGGTTTTGCTTACTAACCATTTCATGCATACGTATTCTACTACTACAGTATAAGTATGCATTAACAATATTAAGCTTGTTTTTCTTAACTACTGGCATTTGTAGTTACACAACAAAAACACACGATGGTATTACATGCATTGCTGTGCGCATCGATTTTGTTTTGTTTTCTAATTATCCTCTGCATCCAAATAAAAAATAATCCGTTGAAAGTTCCGAGAATTTGAGAAATATTTTAAATTCGACGAGGAATCTCACAAACAAAATGCACGAGTGTTATTAGCTGGTGTTGCATCTTGGAGTAGCTGAATTTGTATGCTGTATGAGATTGATTGTCCTATGCCTTCATATTATGGGTTTGTATAATGACATACTAGCATTCAGGTTAAGATTTAGATAGAAAAAAATCAGTTTTTTTCATTCTATAATGTGACTCATTTCTAGTGTTTAGTCACTTATAGACCATTGCTTAAAAACATCTGTTTACTTATTCACAAAACACCACTTCACTGCATTTCTCAAAGTATAGTTTAAAAACAAAGGTGAAACAATACAATACAAAACTCTCGCGTTTTATCGCCGACGACGACATGACTTATTATTTGTCTCCCTACCATTATTATTATCATCCAAATCCAACGACAATACAGATGTTGCTACATACTATTAATACACACAATAAGAAACATTACAAACAATACGTTACAAACTAACTTCATTCACAATAGTCAAATATTATGTAAACGTGGGGTTTTAAAAAAGTACAGAAAAATATACACAATAGTTTGTTTATTTATTTATTTTATTTTACTGTGAAAGCCTGGAAAATACATACACTGCGCAGTAAAACGTCTAAAAGTCCCGGATTTTTTGTCCAGGACTATAAAAATATAAATAATAAGTATGATTACTCTAAATTATTGTTACAAAAAAATACAATTCATCCGCTCACTCGCACTATTATTACCATCATTCCTCCTCTGTTTCCTCCACCAAGTTGACGATACTCACGGGATCACCATCGAGACGACAAGATCCCTTGAGCCGATAAACTATGACTGTGATAAAATAAAGTTCCACGAAGGGACCTTTATTACCTGTGCGTGTTTGGAGGGGGTTTGGGGGTTCCTCCTGAAGAATCCAGGACAGTCGAGTCAGTGGAAAGTGATTGGGGGAAAAAACAAAAAGGAGAATCAGTGTTTCCAAGTGGATCAATGGGTGAGTCAAGTGAGAAGGATATCAAAGGACGTAACCAAGTCAAGTCTCACAAAGCTTAAGGAGAACTCGAACAAGTTCCTGGTGACAAATGAGGGGAGTTGGGAAGCTCATTTGATTCCCTATTACAATGGCAGTAGTGGTCAGCGAGTTATAGAGGACGAAAAGAAGAAGAAAAGGATTTGTCTACCGGGAGGTGGGAAAAATAGGTATTGCATTTACAGTCTCAAAACTAAGGATGTAACACTCCAGCCTCTATCATCAAAAAAGTCAAAGGGCGGAGATCAATCAGAAAAGGAAAGTTTGGTCAAAAAGAGTTCCAAGCCGATTTTTCCGTCGAATAAAATTCATCCCGCCAAACTGTGGAATCAACTCCAGGAAAAGTCCTTTACGCCCTCAAAAACATGCTCTCCAGACTCCGTCAAAATGAAGCCCCTCTATTGCGAGGACTTTGAACTCGACATTGTGGACGATGAACTCTTTGCCTGCAGCCTAATTTCAGGGGAGGGGCGCTCAGGGCGCGTTAAGCGAGCCGCTCCAACTCCAAGAAATGTCCCCATGAGCGGCCCTGAATTGGACGAAGACTTTGTCAGCCCTGAAACAGAGAAACTGTTTAGAGGGAACAAGCGAATGATGAACGCGATTGCGGACTATGTTCGACTGGCGGTTGCAAAAATTCTCGAGATTTCGACCGGGCGAGCCAAGCGAGGGGCGAATAAAGTATCGCCCGTTCAAAATCTTCTCCGTTTGACTAACGATATTATGAAGGTGAGCATTTTAACGATATAAATAAAAAACCATTTAAAAGGTTTTGATGAATTTTTGCTTTAATTAATTTCTTTTTGTTTCAGAGAACTTGCTCGATAGTGAACGACGACACCTTCACCATCGCCCTGGAAAGTTTTCTCAAACTACAAAAGGATACCTATCACTTGAAGGAGCCCTACGTTCCCTATCCAGCCTACACTCGTATCCTGTCCGCCCTCGAAAAGTGCAAGACTTGGGCCCAGCCCCACATTTTCCTTCCAAATATGACGGATCCTACTGAGCCAGTTTGTGAAACGGCAGTTCCCAGTGTCGCATCTGACCGAATCCTAGTTAAAGGTCACACTATGACTCTACACCCGCTCCCTAGTCACTCAATCGCCAGCCCGGAGCTTCACGATCCAGTCGTCGAAACTGTGTGGAAGGCCCTCATTACCGCCCATTCCTACTGCTACCCATTTTTCAAAGACTACTACAATGATCACCACACCTTCACCGTCGCCATTATGCCCTTCTTTACGAATCAAGTCCAAAAGATGTGGTTCCTCACTGGAAATTCCAGCTCGTCAGGAGCCACAGCCAACTACACTACTCAAAACATTTGGTACGGGAACATGTTGGGGGACACTGGAAAACTTTTTGAAGGGATCGATTCTTGCTATGCAGCCGCCCGGACTGCTAGCATGGACGGCTATCCCTGGTACTTGAACCGACCCAGCTTGGACAAGTCGAATGAGAGACGAAGACGAAAGCGAACCGCTGATGACGAGGATATTGATGACCAAGAAGTGGATGTTATCGACGAAACAATAACAGTAGAGGGTATTGACAGTAATAACCAGGCCGATTCTCAAGTTAGATATTTTAATTATGATACTGGAGAAATTTCGCCGAATCCAGACATCAAGCAATCAACTGACTCAGAAAAGCCAGAAAAAGTAGGAAAAGAAGCGACCTGTGATGATTAAAGTTAAAGGAAATGTTTTTTATAATTAACTGTTGTATACATTCACCATTTGTACGAAATCCCCCCTGACATATATATTACGAGTATATTTAAGTACGTCCCTTCGATTTGTTATTGTTATTAAAATATTTTGTATGTGTATCTAGTTGAAGGGAAAATACATGCTTTGCAATTATAAAATTTTAGGATCGAATGAGTAGGATAGTATTATTATTTATTTTATTTTATGTATTTATTTAACAGTAACTTTATTTTCACGTATTAGTGTTCAAATTTTAAAGCATTGCCCTTTGACATTGTTACTATATTTTTTAGTTCACAAAAAATAGACTCCATTTGTTCTTTTTCTTTTGTTTCACAATTCACAATACATGTATGTTTTTATTGGTGTATAGTGGGGTCAGTGCTGTAACTTAATTTTGGAAAGATGTTTTATTCGTATTTTCATTAAAAATGATATGATATTAAGCATTAATAAGTACTCATAAAGAAATTCGAATCCGGATTCTCCAGGATTTTCTTGCTGAAAAAGTCAGGTGTCGTTTTCTATTTTGGAACACATAACACATTAGTATTTTACTTACGAGTCAATTTATATTGTGGGTGTAGTCAATGGCAACGACTGGTTGCTATTGACATCACCCAGAATCTAGCTGGCTCTAAAGTCCTCCAGATATTTGGCCGAATTGGCTGACTAGGATGAAACTTGTGACTAAAATTTCAAAAGCAAGTAATCCTACATTTAGAACTCAGGGCTGTCTAAAATTTCGTATGGGAAATTAAGCGTCTGTAAATGAAGAACTTATCAAAAATGACAACAAACTGCTTATTTCATTGAAAGGTTACTAATATTCTTCCCAAAGTTCGTCGACTAAAGAATATTTTAGTCGACGAACCTTGTATACTTCCTACGATCATTTTTTCTACGTGTTAATTTCCCATAAAACGCTTTTAAATACTTTTAAAGATAGCCTAAATGTTTTTATGGATACTAACATTGTCAGCAAGTTATCCATGAGCAAATTTATTTAATAAAAATGTATTCAAATGACCACCATGTCAATATTCGTGGAATGCAAGAGATGAACATAAAAGAAAGTAATAAATGACTATAAATAAGCTTTTGATAAATCTTCCTTCTTGCTTTTGGGTTGGTTAATTAAATTAACCTAATAATGTAGTGATTTAAAAAAAAGGAAGCAGAGCCGGATCCTGCTGACACTTTTCGCTCGGCGCTGTTTTTCTCGGATCAAGCAGCATTTTTTTTTGTACTGCTAATAAATCCACTAACAGCACGAGAATAAGGCCGCTGTATCTGCATCTGAAGGTTGTCCAAAATTCCTCAAACTTTGTCTCCTAATTTCAGTTAGGCTTCCAGATTCCAGGCTTTGGTTTCGGCAGGAGACATTGCCATTACATTTACAACGCCTTTCAATAGCTTTCCATTATAACTTGTTACGTCAGTCGAGGGTACAAATATTTGGTCATCACTCACGTACGAGTACCTTCAAAAAGAGCAACATACATACACACATAAACATCAGGGAAACATGCAGTATTGCATATTATAATATATTATATCTATTGCTGTAAAAATGCTTTATCGCTAGCTTTCATCAGTTTAAATATGAATACTAAAAGCATGAGATAACAAAATTAAAATTTACGGTAGGCGAAGAATCCAGTAACTGCTTGGAGCTAACTTAATAGGAGCTGAACTTCCAGGGTAAAAAATCGGACAAGGCAAAGGTCCAGGCTGAACACGAGGATTCACAGTAACATGAACAGGTGCTTTAGGTGTGACAATATGAACCCTCATTAGCTGAGCAATAACGATTCCTGGCTCCCGACTGTCCCTATCTCTGTAATAGATGAATTAGACAACACGAGAAAATTATCATTGTTGTTATTTCCTGGTAAAACGTATCATCTCCACAAATGTATTTTTTTGTTCTGGAAACAAAAAAGAGACTGTTAAAGCGTAATTATTTAATTGTAAAATAAATAGAATATTTTTTGAAAAAGACTCACTTGCAAGGACATGGGTAATATAATGGAATATCTGAGGTAGCAACTAAATGTGCAGCCTCTTTTAAATTTGGAGTTGAGCCTTGAGTTGTAATCTGGAGAATTTTATCTGGAGCTTCCAATAGAAAACGATGCCCTCGCTTACATTCGAATTCCATACCCATAAAAATTTTTACAGTGAATTCATCCGAAATTCGTTTCACTCGAGTAGATGGTCTTCGACCCCTATAGAATTACAACAACAACTTTGTAATGAGCATTTAAAAAATGACCTTTGACGAACAAGCAATAATTTAAATTTAAAGTTTACCGTATAAGTCTGGGAATTGGTTTAGACACTCCAGCTTCTGCTTTTACCAATCGATCCCAGGGTAAAAGCGTGCTTGAACCATTTAAAAATCCGGGTTGATGCGTAATCCCAGACGTATGACAATACAGACTTGAAGATCCCAAACATACCAGTGACCAAGATGAAAATAAAGGCAGAAGCCCAGGTATACTATTTAAATAGCAACAAAATGCATATTTATGATATATGACTGCTTCCAAACTTCAAACTAATTGTGTAAGACAACTTTTAATCATAAATTTTTCACCAATAATTTGCAAACATTTTGTACAAACCTTTTAGAATGGAGCATTCCAGGTAAAAATTCTGCCACATTATTATTGGAGGCCTCTTTATTATCCTGGACCTCCTCTTCCTCATCATCACATATTTCATTTGTTGGACTTCCGGGTATGCTTGCGGATTGTGGGCGACTAGTACCCTCACCACCTACATTCGTTTTGTCCTTCTTTGTAACTTGTTGCTGCTTTACATTAGCTGGCGATTCAGGCTTGGAATCTGTAGTATTTTCATTTAAATTTAATTTATCCAATAATGATTTAACTTCCAGGTCCACATCAACTTCTTCTTCTTCCCCACTTTTTTCAGAAGGCTGCTGCTTTCTATCTTCAGTTTTATCTTTCTTTACGGCTGATTTCTCTTCAACAACATGCATATTATCACCTTTCTCATTCCACTTGGATGGTGTTTCTGGTTTTGAACTACAACTTGGATAGTCTTCTGCTTCTAATATTTTATTATCTTTATCATTTTTTATAACATTAGTAGGGCCCTCACCTTCACCTTTACTAACGTCTATTGGCTTTTCTTTTTCATTTTCTGGTTCAAGTATTGATTTAGAGTCGTCTTCTGTAGATTTTTTCTTGAGTCCAGCCTCCCATTTTGCTAAAAGGGTTTCTTTGGTCTTCTCGTCACGAGAGGCTCTCTTCTCATTATCCTCATCATTATCATTACCATCATCTTCGTTTTCACTCTCCTCATCGCTACTTATATCTTCAGGGCCGGATTTGACATCTCCTCGAATATCATTTACTTTTTCGGGATCAAAATTGGCAACAGCGTCTTCATACTCATCAAGCACGTCTAGACTACTTCCTTGCCTCAATTCATCTTCCAAACCCTCCTGAGAACTAGACTCTTGATTATTAAAATATCTATCATTAACACCATATAGATCAGATCTCTGCCTTGTTTGAAGTCGAAGAAGCATTTCCTGTGTATCTTTAATGTAGTCTGGAGAAGGGGGAGTAAAAACTTGAAATTCATAATTTTCCAACTTTGGACAACACCCATTCTGCTGTCCCATGCGTTCATAAAAAAGATAATTGGATTCACGAATAGTAAATGGCTCTTCACGAACACCCTGACTCCTTCCACAGTTACAGTACGATATATATTTTCTCCCTGTACTATGTGACCGGAGCGGAAGCTTCTCGTCCCTAAAAATCAAATACACATTGTTATTTCAAACTTAGTACAAAATAGAATCGTGGGTTTATAAATAATAAATAATTGTTTATTAGATAAATATATTATACAACAGCATGTATGTACATTTGAGGAAAAGGTAAAACTTCAAGATGATCTTCTAGGCGATAGCGATGAAGGGCTAGACAGCAACTATTTTCCTTCAAACTTCTAGCTTCACACTGTTGTCGTCCATTCTTCCAATATATTTCACATTTTTTCCTTAGCTTTTCAACCCACTTGCGTATTCCAGGTCCATGAGATACTTTAAGTAGTATATTGATTGCTGCAGTAACCTGTAAATCGGTAAAAAATACTAATTCAATGGTCACAGTTTCAGATAACAGGTAACAGGTATCTTGCCCAATCAATTATGAATGATATGATGATTAATTAGTCCTTGGTCAAATTACCTTGTTTTGATGGACTTTTTCTGGGTAAATCTCAGGTAAATTCTTCAAGTAATGAGCAAACACTTTAGGGAACATTTTGGCACATTGAGACTCGAGATATTCGATATCAATGCTTGTCAATTGATCCACACATGACAAGGCCTATAGAAGGGAATAATTTACGTAGAACTGAATTATTTACTTATTTTTTACAAAAAACGATCCGATAGTAGTTATGAACTATGAACAATGACATTGTTAAAAGTAATGATCAAAATCTTACCTGTTTTGCGTTTTTGGAATCGAAATGTATATCACGGATAAAGTAGTCGGACAGAACTTGAAAAGCTCTCAGCCACGATTTAAACTGTGGTAGCACAAAAAAATGTTTATGTTCTGCTACTCGCTTACTATCGTCATCAAATCCCGATTCGTGAGCTAAACGAGAATGTGCTAAAATGAACTCCCGAAAATCACACAAAATATCCGAATAAGTTCGGGGCATATCACAGAGTGGTGTAGGAACATTAGAAGTAGAACTAGAATTTGCTGTCGTTGATAAAGTAGTAGCGGAGGATTTAGGTTGAAGAGTGTAACTAGATGAGTCACACATTGATTCGATTCTCTTTTGACAAAAATTATTTATGAGATGAAATGGGATGTTTGCAGGAGCATCTCTTAATTCTGGCTTTTCAACTCCCACATCATACATAAACACATATTCTTCTGTTGATGGAATCGCAAACAATGAGTTGGCACTACATTGACACACATGGTAAATAAATAAGTTAATTAATTAACAAATTATTTATTATCACAGCAATTTGTTATTGGTTAGCCTACCGTCGCGTAACGCTTTACAGTTAAACGAATGTAAAATATCTAAGAACACAATATGTAATTTTTGTTTTTTCAAAATAATGTGTCATACCTGATATTCGTAACAACTCTGCACTTCCGTAAAATGTGATAAATTTCCTCCTCTAGTCTGTACTGTTGTTCCTTGACGGGATTTTTTCTGTCTGGCATGACACGAGAAACTTTACGTGGATGTTCATTCATACATTCAAATAAAAAAAGTATTCTAGGTGAGCAAACTCGTCCATGATCTCTCCATGCTTTAGAAACTCCTTCAATTTCACTAAGAACTCTATTGACATACGGTAGAACTTCGATTCTGGTCAACGTAAGAAAAAAACTGAAATTAATTACCTATTTTTGAAGCTTGAAATGTAGAAAAATACAACTTGATAACATAATAAATAATAAATAATGTAATATATAACATATTTAGGCACACAAACCTGACAGTATCCAATACACGGAAAGTCTGAATTAAGCTGGTATCAAA
>JAQIVE010001978.1:0-21818 GCA_034698285.1 Sminthurinus bimaculatus | reverse complement strand
GTTGTGATCCCCATCAATCTCGTTGATTTCGCTGGAGTTAGTCAGCTCCAAAAATCTCTCTAGTCTCGCAGACGAGTGCTCAGGACCACCTCCATCAAGGCCATGTGGCAGGGTCATGACGATGCCACTACACAACATCCACTTTGCTGTAAATATGTACAATGTACAATGTATGTATAAGCTTAATGTACCTCTGAAACACTTGATGTATCTTAATTGATTATAAATTATAATTTATCTCTAGCCATGAAAACAGTTTATAAAGAGAAGTTTAAAAAGCAGCTGTGAACCTTCTCCTCCAGTAATCAAGCAGTCAATAGGAACTTGAGCAGTGTCAGCAAAATCGCCATATTGCGCTTCCCATATAACTAAATTGTTTGGATTTTCAATTGAAAAGCCCCATTCAAACGCTAGAACACTCTCCTCTGATAAAATTGAGTTGGCAACCTAATTGTTTTTCATTTCATAAATTACAAAACAAATATCATTATCACTGAAAAAAATGTTTAAAAGATTTTATTTGCCATGAAATATTGGCCCAATTTGTACTTTGCTTGATGCATTGTATACTGATATACATAGTTACCTCGAGAAATTTATTTTGATCCGGTTTCATATGATTCAAGGGAACTAGGATTTCTCCAGTGTTCTGATCAACGATTCGAGCGTGACGGTGTAAAATTCCTCCTCGTCCAACATCTTCCCCACTGAGACGAACTCCAAAGCCTGTGACGGTCATTGACATAAAAATAATTTTGATGTAAATGCCCTATTGATTTTTTGTGTTAGACCTTAAAGCAGTTTAAAATCGTTCAGAAAGTTCAAAATAGCTAAATAATTGTTACCTTGGTCTATAAGAGTTCCAAAGGCTAAAGCTTCAGCAGTACTCCAGTCAATCTCTTTACCCGTTTCCAGCGATGATAAACGTTTGGGAATATAAACCTTTTTCAAATGGGGATGAAGTTCCTACATGTAAAAATAATATTTTATATAGATTTCTTATCAAAATTTCTGACTAAACTAATGATTAGTCGTGAACACTTCAGTGTAATCCAAATTGTTTTAAAGATGCGAATTTAATTTTCAAAAAATCTTACGAAATTCGATGGACACTCCACAGACTTTTTTCCGACATCCTTCAAAGTTGCCTCGGCCACACCTGTATCCCACAGAGAGTTTGTGTCGTTGGGACCTCCCTGGATCATGCCGGTCCACTCCTTTTCGAAATAGAACTTGGGAGATGGCAAAAGATGGACTTGCATCATGGCTTCATCAATCTCTCGATTTTGAAGATCCAGAGTTTCCTTTACTCGAGCTTCAGTTAAAAGTCCTTCGTCCTGTAGCTGTTTACAGTACTTATCTGGAAATGATCTGAAAAAAGGTTAGAATGTACGATTTAGACGACATACACAAAAATCCAAAAATATGAATCGATCAATTTAGAGAAGTTTTTCGATAAAATTGTGAGTTGCTCACGGTCGATCACGAATGATTTTATAGAGAGTTGGATTGGTAAAAGTCGGGTCGTCCTGTTCATTGTGACCGACTCGCCGGAAGCAAATCAAGTCAACAAAAACGTCCTTATGAAACTTTTGTCGATAGTCCACTGCAAGTTGAGTGGCCTTAACAATTTCCTGGGGTGTGAAAAAATAATGTACATCAATAAATCATATACACAGTTATCATTAAAATGTTAGACTGTTATGCATATTTTAATGAGAGGTTATTTATGTCTTAATTCATTCTCTTTTCTCACCTCCGGATAGTCACCATTGACATGAATTATCGGTGCACACACGGCTTTAGCGAGGTCAGTTGCATATCGGCTGGATCTTCCAAGATTTGGAGTGGTTGTAAATCCCAACTGATTATTGATGACTAAATGAACAGAGCCGCCAACTCTAAAATGCGGGACTTTGGATAGTTCTAAGGTTTCCTGATTCACGCCTTGTCCACAAAAAGCAGCATCTCCATGAATTTGAAAGCACAAAATCTTAGCTTCTGAACTAACATTTTCATCAGAGGTAACACCAACCTCGGCGTCGCTGTACTTGTACGTTTCTAAGCCCATCTGTTTTGCTCTAACTTTCCCAACAGCAACTGGATTTATAATCTGGAAAGTATCGGAAAGTATCTGTTGAGTTTTCGTAGCAGCAGTTGATTTAAAATGTTAGTACTATGTAAAATGTTATGTAGATAATATTTGCACGAAAATTAAAGTTATGAAAAACCAAAAATTACCTCAAGATGGGACGGATTCGGTAATAAAGTGACGTGAACATTCTTCTCATTTACATTCAAAGTTGTCGACGTAGCTAAAAATATAAAGTTACAAAACTTTAGACAGAAACTTTGAAATTTTACAACAGCTATCAGTTCAGCAACAAACTAAGATGAATAGAACGTAAGCAGGAAAAATACTTATTTTTGCTAGATTTTTTTACCAATGTGGTTGACAATATCTCCAGTGACTCCTCGGGCATCCAGTGGAAACTCTGAAATGCCCTCGATCCTCTGAAAAATCCCTATCATGGGAAATTTCAATGGCCCGGCCAAAAAGTTGAGTCGACCCCTGTGAGCTTTGGCTACTACCACCTGCTCTATGCCTTGTCTCGCTAAGAATTAAAAATTAATTAATTAAGTCAAACTGAGATTCCAGATTTGCTGAATTACATATACATAATCTAAAGCTGTTCAAAAATCGTAGAATTTGCACGAGTGGGATTTTAGGCTCGTTGTGGCAAAAACTTACCACAAGAGCGGAACAATTCCGTGTAGAATGCCATAACAGGCTCACAGCCTTCTCCCCCAAATCGTTTGCATCTTGGGTAAGTCTTTTGTAAGAAACGGTCAAAATTTTGAGATGTCACCATGCTGAGTGCAATTTCAACTTTTTGCTCCGAGGAAATTTGATGAGTGGATCGAAGCTCTATTTCCTTGGTCAACCAGTCTCTCTCCTCTGAATGCTATTAAAATGTCAAAACTCTTTAATCATTTAATGGTCTAATAATAAATAATACAAAAACGGGTGTAATATTATGCATGGATAATATGTTTTTGCTTGCAGTTTTAATGACTGAAACGTGAAAATTGCCGTTACATCTATATGGAGCCATTCATATCCAGTGTGTTGGGTGTAAGTTTGTTGCAGGAACGCAAGGATGTCTCGTATTTTCACCTCCGTCTTGCCTTTGAAACTTTCCCCATGAACCAGATCTTCTGGATTCAGCTTCAACGACTCGTCAAGTTCATAATGCGAGGTATCCAACTCGGGAACTTGATCCACTGTCCTGTTATACATGCATATGCTTTCAGTCCCTAATATAGCCCACTATTATAATAGTATTTGTTAAGTAATTCATAAGACAAAAACAAGAAAAAAAGTAGTATTACAGAGCTTGCTTCAAATCGAGTGGGTTAATCCGGGCGACGCGATATCCGTACTGACGAAAATTTTGGATGGCACATAATATCTTCAATTTATGTATCACATGATTGTGGTCCTCTTTTTTACCCTTCCCTTTCACGTCCTCTAATTCAAAAATTCAACCATAATAATTATTGCCTGGTAATTAGTATTTAATAATGAATGGTTTATTGTGAGAAAAGAAAGTTCTACGCTTGGTTATAGCAATATAGCACATTAACAATAAGATACAACGAATTCAGTTATGTAATGTAAAACCTTTTTAGAATACAAAATCGAAAAAATGCTATATTTATTTCTTGCCTTTGCCGTCAGATATATGACCAAAAATTTTGGTCTTTTTGTGTATGTAACTAAACATACTTTAACGCAAAATAGAAACCAGCGTAACAGTTGTGCACCCTTATAGTTAGTTGAGTTTTAAAAATAGTTAAAGAATAGAGCCCTTATTTAGAGAAGCGTTTTGTACAAGACATGTTGTTACAATGGCAAGAAAGGGAGAATCATCCGCCCAGACTCCAGACTTTCCACATTCTTATGAGTTAAAGGGACATTTGTGTATAATGTTCGTATACAAAGGTATGTACATATAAGAGATTCCTTTTGCCTTAAATTCCACCATTTAATATATCCAGAATATTTCTCCCTCTTGCTCTCTTTCTCACTCTCTCGTATTCTGCTTTTCTTCGAAGTTGAACTTACAATGCAAGCTTTCCATACTATTCTGTTGGACTATCTCGGCTGGAAACAAGAAATTCAGAGAAAAAACTTGTTTGGTTGGATATAGAGCTATGTGCTATGCGTATTTGTGTATGTATTCATCAATATATTACACATACATACTTACAGAACACAATAAGATAAAGACATTGACTAAAAGTACTTGGTGGTAAACACTCAGTCATAATATTTTTCATGGAGTACTATTCCAGGGTGTGTGTGTAAGTAAGTAAACATTTTTGAACGCTCCTCGAACCTTGACCATTCCTGTTGTTGCACTTTCCAGTCTACGAAAGAGATAACGCAATAATACATTGCAGGAAAAACATGTTGATACGAATTTTCTCTACTGAACTTGCTATCGTTCATGAGCTGGACGGTATCTACATTCTACAAATACGCCATGAGTTTAAATTCAGATTTCAAGCTCTAACGTCACATTTTCCCTATAGTGTAAATTCTTGCCCTGCTATTACCCCTGGATGTATTTTGTAAATATATGGTTACTAAAAAAAGTAGTCTACAAATTAAATTCCTGCTTTCTCGCACTGCTTTCTTCATGCTCGAAAATGGAAAAAGCAATGAGAAATTAGGAATGTTATTTCTGTTCAGAAAGTAGGTCTCCTTATAAAAACAATTTTACGGACATACATAGACAGACATTCATGTAACTTTTTGAGTTCATCTCAAATTACGTCCAATAATATCATGAACGTACAATCATTCATGTATGACCATTAACCGTGAAAAACTAAAGAAATATTACAGCCCTAAAATTTTCCAGAGCTGGTCAATATTTTCTGCATTGATACATATGCATACCACTGTTATCCATACCTAGCGTTGCTACTGGCAAGATAAAGATAAAATGCACTTGTCTTTTTTATCTTGAGCAGTCCAGACGAGACGAGATGACAATATTAAGTATGGGGATATGAAGGGAAACTGACGATAAAGGTAGTAATATTGTGTTACATTTCAATACAATTGTATGCCTACATAATAAACAGCTTGTTTATATTTTTCTTTCCAGTATAATCAACACGTTTCCGACTGCTGGAGAAATTCAAGAATTTTGACGCCACGAAGACAAGCAACTTAGCTTGTAGCTATTGAACAATATGCATATTGTGTGCATGAGGGATTTTGAATGATGTACAACTTTCAAGCCTGTCATTAGTTTTAGATGCCTTTTGTACAATGTACAATCTGCGCCCTTCTGTTGCATACAGTTGTAGCTGTGAGTCCAATGTCCATTCTTGACACTAAACTCGGAGACAATAATAAAATCATAGATACATATTCAAAGACAAATGACGATTTCAGAAAAACAGTCTCAGCTCAATATGAAACATCACCCTGTGTTCAACTTTGAGCTGTTCACAGTCTGGAGATAATAATTCTATTTTCTATTACAAGCTCAAACTAATGGACATTTAATGGGTGGAATGTGACGCCTTGTCCATGGGCTCATTTGTAATGAATAAATAAACAAAATTTGTTTAACAAATACATTTCCTATGTACGTAATACGTAAATAAGTATTAGTGGAGACGCTTTAGAATCCTCTCAATGAATCTTACGAATTAGCATGGATGTACACTACAGGCTCTAGTCAAAGGAGAAATGAAAAGATTTCCATCCAAAGTATAAAATTTCAGTTTGAACTCTAAGCCTGAAAACTGAGTAATTGTATTTATAGGACAGTATTTTTAACGATATGTCAATATGTAACAATGTGGATGTAATGGGCTAGGTGATAAAATTCAAACTCGCGTAATTATTATACAAATAATTATGTCAGATCATACTGGAACCACCATACAAGGGAGGTGGTGATGAATGTTTTAATTACTTCAGGCTTACAGTTGTGGTACCATATGGTGTGTGTGCATTTGATTCTTTGTACACTTCAAGTACAATAGATACGATCATATCAATTATATTATATACATCTGTCTACAGTCTACAGTGTTAATGAGAAAAAGTTTTATTCTTTTTTCTTTATGAGTCACTTGGTCAGTTGGCTCACCCATCGTTTTAAAAATAACGAACTAAATATAGAGCATGACATGATGTTTTTCTCATTACAGGATTCATATTTCGATCAAAATATTTATGTTTCTTTAATTATGACTCACAATCAGTTTCCTACTGGCAACTGAAATTAAATCATGGTCGAGTCCTGCTTCCAATTTCAACTCAAGTCAGTCCAGACCTTATGGGCTGAACTGGAGTGTTTACTGTTTAACAAAGGCAACTGCGTCTTACTGTCAAAATGTGTACATCTAACAATGCGTACAATATATAATGCGTACGTACATAATGTGTACTGTCAACACATTTTACATGCATGTACATATATTTACTCGGACTAAAGTCTCCTTGATATTTTCCAGGTCCGAGTGCATAATGCATGTAAGGACTTTCATATAAATCGCCTACAGAAAAGCTTACAGCGTCCTCCCTTACACCCACTAGAGATCCGGTGAACAGAAATCTTTGGGGAGATCCGGGGGTTTCAGCTACTGGTTAGTATTAACAGTAGCGGAGTCTCTTTAATATATTCCTCACAATTTGCTTTTTCAACTTCCAAACGTCGGAGATCCTGCAGTCAAGACAGTATATAAATATAAAAGCATAATTTGAGCTGACTCATTTTATGACTCGTTTACTGCTCTAAAGTTTCACAGTTAGGAGTTCTTTTCTTTTATACGTGTGTGTGTGTACTTCTTATTACTGTATCAATTGCAGAGATGTCTTCGGTTGATTTAAATTTTGATTTTTCTGGGAAACGCGTCCTCATCACTGGAGGCGGACGGGGTAAGAGGATTTTGGCATTCATTTATTGTTATCTTAAAACCCTGCAGGACTTGCCAATAATTTTGAACGGCAGAATATAATAACAAAGAAAAAATGCAATCCAGTACTAATATTGCACATAGTTATTTATATCGTATCCTTAATTGCACGCTTTATTGATTCAGGGATGGGGCGATCCATGGTTCAGTTATTTGTGGAGCTCAAGGCCACTGTCTTTGTTCTAGAAAAAGATGAGGCACTTCTGAATCAGTTGGTCAACAATTTTCCATCAGTAAAAGGGGTTGCTGTCAACTTGTTGGATTGGGATGAGACCCGGAAGGCAGTGGAGCAAATCCTGCCGATTCATCATTTGGTAAACAACGCTGGAGTTTTGGGCTGTCAACGATTTCTTGATATTGACAAGCAGCATATTGACACGTAAGTCATTGATAAGTTTTACATTACCGTTATGCATTACCTATAAATAAAGTGTCTATGATACATCTTTTATAAGAAGCTCAAAATCAATGATTAACATCCGATGTCTGATTTTACATTGGAATCGAAAGGATTTACGGTGTCAACTACTACGGTGTTCTAAATGTGGGACAAGTCGTTGCCAAGGGGATGATAGATCATAAAATCAAAGGGACGATTGTCAACATAAGCTCGGTCGTAAGTGGAACTTTTTTAAAATGGCGCTTTCATATGAGTGATCTCAAATGCATCTAAAGTAGTTCATTACAATAACAGTAAGATTAATTCTATATTGCTTGTCTTTTAATATTTTATCCAGTTGGACACTTCAGCCATCAAAGGTTATGGCGTCTACTGTAGCACCAAGTCAGCGGTCACAATGTTGACCAAGATTATGGCGTTGGAGCTGGAGGAGCATGGGATCCGGGTCAATTGCATTCGGCCTGGACTGACGGACACGGGAATGCTTGCGAATTTGACAGAGGAGGATAAAAATAAGCTGTGGGAGCCTTTCTTGAAGCGTATGGCATTCTTCAAACTCCTACAACCAGTTGACATTGCCAAGGCTGTTGTCTTTCTCTCCAGCCCCATGGCCAGCCAAATTCAAGGAACTTCTCTCGCTGTTGACGGTGGTTACGGCGTGCAATAGAAAATACTAGAAAAATACCATTTATTATACATTGTGCGTTTTGTTGTTTCTGTTACTATGGTTTCGTCTTTACAAAGTTGCTTTCATTGTTAGTTTCAAGTCTGTTAATATGCTCCTTGAATCTTGAAAAAACGTTTACTTTTTAACAATTATGAAATTCCAAACGTGAGTAGAATTAACCCTGCAAGACACGCATACATAAAAGGTGATTGTGTATTGATGCTGAATTTTTTTGTTGTTGATCAAATTTCACCAAAACTTACCACTTGTAATTAAAAGCTATCCAACTA
Organism: Sminthurinus bimaculatus; assembly: GCA_034698285.1. Lineage (NCBI taxonomy): Eukaryota > Metazoa > Arthropoda > Collembola > Symphypleona > Katiannidae > Sminthurinus > Sminthurinus bimaculatus. The sequence goes on along the minus strand of JAQIVE010001978.1, from coordinate 13,453 downwards.
AACTTGAGGGTTGCCATCGCAATGGCTTCATCAAAAATAACTGTTTTATTCATTTTGAAATTGAGCCTTCTCGATTTTATGCGTTTTTGTACTAAATAAAATAGGAACAAATTAAAATTAAAGACATCTTCCATCGAGAAATCTTCTTCTCAAAAACTTTTTAATTACAATGCGCAACTACATAATATTATTGGCAGATTGCCTACCCTCTTAGTAGGTACATGGTACATACATTTAGATAAGATACGGTTGCATTTACAATATATTATATAGGTATATATTTACAAAAAAGTACTTTATTCTTGAGTTGAATGGTCACCGTTTTCAGTATTCAGTGAACACGGCAAGTTTCAGGAAGAAAGTGCATTGATCTTGATCAGTTCCAAGGCACCGATTAATTTCCGATGTAACTATGACTGTACAAAACAAATGAGCGGTTCATTTAGCAGAGAACGAACCAGAACCTATTTCTGGTACTGTTATTCTCTGGTAGAGACGCCAACCACTTTCTGAATCCTGTCACGACGACTCCAAAAATGATGATTGTAGCCCCAATCAAACTGCATAATTCGATAGATTCATGTCAACATTAAAGAAGTTACGCCTATAATATGGATCAATGAGAGCATAAGTCAGTTTTTTCGTACCTGTACAAATCAGGGAATATTTGCCAAAATAGAATCTGCCAGATAAATCCTAAAAGTTCAATCAAAGTTGGTCGCATTTTTAATTTTCCTATTATTTCAAAACTTCCTGCTTTAGTAAAATTACTCGCTACATGTTTCTAAACTTATGTAATTACCAAAAATGATATCCAGCGTTCGAACTAAGCTCACAGGTCCAGACGCCTCCGCCTAGCAAGTATTTTTAAAATTTATAAGTATTCTGTAAAAATTGTGTACTTTGGCAAAAAATATTATATTTTTTGAAGCTCTGCCATCTTCAACTTTTTAGCTACTAAACAATAGGAAACAAAATACTCAAACAAGAGACTGTATTGTTTCAAACCATATCTTGCTCTTTTCCCCAGTAAAACGCAAATTTGGTCACAAAAGTTTACGAGTTCTATGTAGAGTTATTAATTGTTATTTTAAGTTATTAAGGAGAAGGCATACCTTTAGGGCCAAAATTATTCCAAATTGCCTGAAAAACATTGATTAGTTTAGATAAGTTACTTTTATGCACAATATTACGAACTGAATTTTAAACATCTGCATTAGTACCCAAAAGCGGAGAGAACTGCAATAATTGTAGCTAAAATCCAGTGCTGAGACCCATGTGGAAACTGAAAAACTCCCAGCAGGAGGGACATTGTGAGCATCTCAAAGGTTCCCCAAGCACCGTAGCCAAACATGATTAAGGAGTGATGGACTCGTCGCAAGTATCGAAGGAAGACGAATGAAATTGTTCCCAACAGAGTGCAACCCAAGGCTAGGCCAACGCCAATGAGGGTATTATAGTCAAAAACCTGCTCGCCACTGGACCAGGGCATCGGAGGTCGAATTATGACAACGACGCCTATTTATTGAAATAAATTTGTTGACCATTGATATTTTTTGCAAAATGGAAAATGGTTTACAATATGCACTCGATTGGCTTCAGCTGAAGTATATTTTTTGCTGAGGAACAATTTAAAATTTTAAACTACCTGATATTGTCACCAAGGACATGAGCATGGGGACGACTCCACAAGGTTCACCCAGTAGAAAGAAGGCAAAGAAATATGTAAAAATTGGACTTGTAGATGCAACCACCAGGGCAACGCCAAGATCCAGATACTCGAGAGAGTAAAAGTGGAGAAGGAGAGAATTAATACTAATCACGCTTCTAATGAGCAATACGGCAAATATTTTGAGCTTGCTCCAGTTCTTGGTCGAGCCCTCCGGCTTTTGCTCCACATCAAAAGTGTCCCGTTTCTCCCGACCCGACATATACATGCAAAGAAGGGGGATCGCAGGCAAAAGAACTCCCTGGCACTTCCACAGGGTGAGATTCGTCGCGTCGTACACCTCCAGCCACTTGGCCAAGAGGGCGGTGAAGGAGTGAATGATACTGGACATGAGGGTATAAAAGTAGCCCCGATACTTCCAAATTCTCTTTCTCCAGCTGATCTCCTCCTCCTCAATCTCACTTTCATCATCAGGGACGTCGTGGAGCACGTTGCTCATTCGTCTCAATTTGTCTGCCATGGTCATTCGACGCTCTCGACAATATTCCGGAGGAATGTCCGAGTGCTCCATTACTGTGTCTGCGGGTGCATGAGACACCTTTTTTGACAGGGACTTTTTGGCCGTCATCTTCCTCACAATCTGGCCAACATTATCCACAGCCTCCGCATGATTGTCCGTTCTCGGCAGGGTGTCTTCTGTCCCTTTCCGACGGTCCTCCTCACTGTCATCTCCGCTGTCGTATCCTTGATTCACTCTCGAATGAACCGTCCGATCCGGGTAATTTGACGCCATTACTTTTCACTACACTTAAAATTACTTTGTTGATACTTTTGTTCGAGGTGATGGTTTCAATAATTACCTAATTTTTCTATGAGCCTCTCACAATAATACTTAATAATGATATAATACCAGTTAAACTTATTTTTTAATGCTTATAACTAGAACTAGGAGTGGCCCTAACACTAACACACATTGTCACCCACTCAACCTCTGGAACTGAAACTTTAAAAAACAGTTTTCATGGCGAAAAGAAGCATACATGTTATTTTCATAGCTATAATAGCTTGGGTACAACTAAAAGCTGTTTTGTATAACCATCATGAAGTAATAATGATGATAGTGATGGAATCAGATGAAAAGGTGTAAATGTGACATTTAAATAGATTTTTTCTTTACTTTAGTCAAAAAATTAAAATTTATTATTTTACAAACAATGCATAACCTTATTTTGAGCAAATTAGTCATTCTCCCTCTCTCTCGGTCTGTCTCCAGTCTCCAGCATATAATACCCATTCTACTCCACATAAAAAGGAACAAATGAATTAATGGCCAACTCTTCAACTTGTATAATAGCAAGTCTGCGGTTCTTCCCTGTGTAACAAGGGTTGTTGAATGTTTTTATACATACATCAATTATTATGCTTGTGACAGTGACTGTGATGCATGCTGAGCTATGTCAACATTGGTTGTGGGTGAAAAGAGAGGGAGGTGTGTGTCCCATATATGTATGTAGATAGATATGCTGTGCATCTTTGCAATGTGTTATTGCCTATTCATTCACTCTCCACTTTTTGTTGACTCGATATTTTTGTAAATTTTTGTCAATAACTGTATTCAATGCCAATTTGTCCCTGGCGATGGAGGACGAATTGTGAAGTGAGACCTGTGTATTAATAACTATATATCTTTAGTAAAAGGATCGATTGCGTTCATATATATTGGTTACGCACATTATTATGACATATTATTATACAATAAAATGTTGTACAATACTTGTAATGTGCAAAAAATGTTATGTGAGGTGTTAGACTACTAGTTGTTAGTTTTTTGCAGTTTCCAGCAGAACAAACCAGCAGTTCTCCAGCCAACTCAACTCCAATTAGCAATATACTTTACGTATATTCGTCGTTTTATATTCTATATTATGGTATATGGTATGCTATGTGGAAAACTTTAACCTCGAAAGCTGAAACAATAAGAGCAATTTATTGAAAAATGTGGACAATGTTGGCGCAGCTGATTATTGCTTCTTTATAACTGCAAATATATTCTGGAAATGAGCTGATTATAGACTGTGAAAGGCTCTCCAAGGCATGAGCTCGCCATTTCATACTTTTATACAATTATAATATATTATGGTAAGAGCTAACCATTTTTCAGGCTTTCAGAGTAAAGTCAAACGTCTTCCTCGTTCATAAAAAAATTATGCACTGGAATATTATAATGGTAAAAGAACGTTTTCTAGGTATATATGAATTATCTAACTGTATGTTACAAGTAATTATTTCTACGACATAAATTTTAGACAAAAGTACAAAAATTTAATCAACTCTTCGCACAGGTTGAAACTACAAAGTGATTTTTTTGCCTCCAGCATATTCGCCGGCTTTTATGTACGTAGTCACGTATCATACATATTGTGCTGTGAAAATTTCGGTACAAAATAAGTAGGTTATGCCTTCGTTAAAATATTATTATTTGTTTATTGTTTTGTTTATACCTTGCGTCATTTTGCGTCGTTCATGACATTACGCTCGTGTGTCGTTGATCTATGCGAATGTATTTTAGGTAAACACACCTACATACATATTTATTTTTGCCTCTATGGCTTTAGGGCCGTTGAATCAATGACAAGATGACTAAACGGGAAAGTAATGCGTCTTTGTTTTATTTGTATATTTGCCGTATCCATCTACACATGTACAACAAACGTGCTGCTTCATCTACCCACCACCTCTACGGATTCCGTTTCCCTACTACGACTTGAGTTCAAACTCCTACTCGGACCAAATACAACTGCGACTCCAATTCTTACACCAAGCAATTCAGCATTTCACGGTACAGGAGAAAATGAAAAACGAGGAGAGAGAAAGGCCACGAGCCGCGAGTAAAAGTACGAAGGGAGAGATTGAATTCTCTCAGAGGAATAAAGATACAGGAGTATGCGAGTATGTATGCACGTGTATGATTACGAATGCGAGGACCAGCGCCAGCACGAGCTCCAGATATTTAGATAGAAGCTTTGAGCCTCGAGGCAAAAGTACAGAGAGATGTACAGAGTACAGAGAGCAGTACATATGTACATGGATGCAGAGGCAACTGGTCTATTACGACGATGATGTGGAGAATGAAGAATGTGGAATAATGTGTATGTGTATGGTATGTGTGCGATGTGCTCGTCCTTGTACGAGAATTTTCCCCGTTATGTCCGTGTCCGTGCATCATGTTTCCTTCTCGGAATAGGAAACACGAGCATCAAGTGACTTAACCTTGGATGGCTGGAATGGTGGAAAAAAATGTGAGAGGGAAAACTATCTACGCTATTGTGTATGCTAGTCTCTTTTCCTCTCGTCTCGGATGCTACACAACTCCGAACCGAATTTTCCCGAGTTTCACTCTCATCTCATGGACAAAATGCAATGCATGCATGTATAGGTACGTACTTACATACATAGTACATGGTGGCATCATCCTCAGAAGACAACAACAAAAGGAAACGAAAAAGTGTGCTCATTTTCTCGCTCCTCATTCCACCATCTCCGTCGTAGGTTGTAGTCTTCGTTAATTTCTGTTCCATTCCATATCCTCTCCCTGTGCATATGTTTATTGGCCTTTTGTTTTGTGAATTCTCACCTGAAACGTAATACAATACACCGTTCAACAGCTGTTACACTTGTACATACATACAAGCGGACGGTAGATTGTACAACTTGAGACGTTCCGTGAATTATTGTTCGCATTTGAATTGGAATATCCCTGCATCTCTTCAGTTTCTGCAAGGAACGAAGAGGAAACAAAGCGCATCGGCTGCTGGCCAGGAATCTACATTGTGGTCTGATAAAAAATACATGTACTCATAGTGAGCACGTCGAACACTTGTTGATTTTGAAGTTGAATTTCCATAATACCAATACAGAATATACATACATACATATTTACATATATAAAAGTGGAAGAGTGAGAGTGAGTTAAAACTAGGAATAAGAATTCAAGATGATTGGCTACCTGGCAATGGCCAATTCCCGTCGCAAGGGATTTGGCTATTTGAACGACATGACCATAAAAATTGAGTTGGAAAGGGGTTGCCGAGAAATCCGGACATGTCATGATGTCATTCGAGGAACCCTTCGAATTCAAGTGAACAAAAACGCTGCGGCTGGACAAGACAACTATGAGTTTAAAGGTTTGCGTTTTTCTCAATGTTTTGCTTTTATCAATTTAGATATCCAAAATGTCATACAAGGAAACTTTATCCAATTTCAAGCGTTTGTAAAATATTGGCTCGAAAATCGTCAGAGTCGCGAAAGTTCTGTATTGTTTATTGCCTACCTGATGATTCAATCATGTGTTGCATCTGGCATCTTTTTCAGATCTTCGAATTCAGTTGGAAGGCACGGCCTCCATTCGATTTCAGACCAGAGTGGACAACAGACTCACAAATCATGTTGGTGACGATCGTTTTCTAGCTCCGGAAAATCCAAATTCCAGTCACCTCTGCTTCTACTTCTTCACCAAAGGTTGAAATTAAAATCTTTTTTTGATTAAAAATACAGTCATTATAAAAAATTGTACCTGAAAACTGAACACGCTTATTACTAATAACCACACATGGCAACATTAGACAAATTCTCCGGCTACATAAGAGAATTACTTTGAAGCTCACTACAAAAATTTAAAAAAGTCTTAAGTGCATTTCTTATATATAGCCAGAGAATATGCTGTATAAATGTACATATAAGAAAATGAATAATGTTGTAGATGATCCTCTGGAGAGACGAACCCTGACAAAAGGACTGTACACATTCCCATTCGAGATTCAGCTCTCTGGAGAAAGTCTTGCGGCTCCATTTCAAACTCCATTTGGTCGAGTGATGTACAAGCTGGTGGCTTACGCAGGCATTTGGGTCACCGACATTGTGGCGGCCGAGACGATTATTCGTACCAAAGGTTATCTAGATCTGTCATCATTGGACGTCTCCCTGGTGAGTTGCCCCTTCACAGTGTCGAGGAAGAAGGACAAATCCTTCTTTTCAAAGAAGACAGTTCTCAAAGTAGATCTGAGTCTGACCAGACGTGGCTTCGTTCCGGGAGAGAATCTGCCTTTCCAGCTGGTCGTGGAGAATATTCAGTGTGAGACGCTAACTCGACTCTCCTGCTCCTTCACTCAAAAGATAACGTACTATGTGGGCAAAGTGAGTAAGTCCACGAGTAGTGTACTGGAAACACTTGAGTATTTTTCAACGGACGACCCTAATACTATGAGCGGCGGCGAGATTAATTGGTCCGCGGCCTTTTCTATTCCCCCCAACCTCATGCCCACTTTCACCAAGGAGAAAAACAAGTCTGTGGAAATCAATTACTTCCTGCTGGTATGAAAGCATACATACATACATACATATGAATTTACATGAAATTAGAAAAGAAAATACAACAAGCTTGAACTATCTTGTGCATAATAATTTGCATCCGTCCTTAGTGTGCTCAGTCAGCCTTTAAATTAAATTGGGAATTCGATAATTTATTTTACTGCACTTATATGCACTAATGTACTAATGGCATATGCAGAAAGTACATATATACATATTGTAGATATGGGAAAAAAACATTACACTCAAGCAGTAATTTAATGCTTTATCGTGCTATCACAGTTTCAAGTGGACGTAAACAACAAATCCGGTCTAAAAGGCGACCTCCCCATAATTATTGGAACTACACGAGGGGAAAGTGAAACTTCTTCTGGCGCACCAAACACAAATACAAATCCAAGCTCGAGTACAAGTACAAGCACAAGCACAAATAACAGCACGCCAGATTTTACGCACCAATCCCTTGACTCGACTTGGGACACAAATTCAGTCCAGTCCTTTTCCACACTTCCTCCATCCTACTCCACCCTTACGTCTAGGCGTCCTTCTCTGGAAACTTGTAAGACACAAATAAAAAATTTTAATAGCAGCAACAAACATGCATAAATATTTATGTGTCTTTACTCATAAACTTTACAGATTACTAAAAGTTAAAAATTTGTATGCATTTGTTTTGTATATGTATCGTGTAGTACCGCCGAACTATGACTCCTTTTTTGGTGATATGGGGCCTGACTACAATGAGATGCGTCCCCGGTCTTCATCGAACAATATGTAATCGATATAATTTAGGTACATTAGCATAATGTGTAATGTGCCGCAAGCTCATCTTTCAACTCTCAAAAAATGCATCGCTAATTATAGATAATATTCATGTGTATATATACTATGACTTTACTGTACACACGGCCTACTGTCTCAGTATCAGTGCGTGCTGAAATCTAAAATAATGCTCTATTTTGATGTTATTACATTTTTTATTGGCCACAAATTATACTGTCAATGCTTGTCTATAGTATACGGAAATACGTATGTAAGTTGTATCTTTAGCGAACAGGTTCTTTAGTTTATGCACAAATTTATACTTCATTTTCATGTATTAATACTTCATAAATACATTTTCCTGCACATTCAACATGAGTCCGTGCATATGTAGGTGGGTATATGAATTTAAATGTGAACATGGAATACGAGTGAGAGTGCGTAATGTAAAACGTTAAGGCTTTTGAGAAATTGCTAAAAAGTTATGACAGGAGTGATATTGTAAAAATATACGTAAATAATATTTACTTAGGTTAACTGTGCATGATGTAAGAATGTTATTTATGGAAATCCAGAAGTTACACTTCTTTTTATGCTTAAGTCCTAAAGTATGAATTTATAACTATGGGGTGCTGAAAATTGACCAGAACAACCTGTTTTTTATTGTAATTGTTTAACAACACGGTCTAAGAACTGTGCACTGTAAATTACAAGACATTTTTGGAACAAAGTTAAATTAATTATGTCAATATCACACCGAAAATTGTACAATGTAGATTAAGTTGAGAATTTGGTGCGTAACGACCATAACCATGTCAATGGCCAACTCAACAAAAACTTATCAAGTCATGTTAAGAAATAAGTTGGTACTGTGTATAGATAGGTTGAAAATTTTATACTAGTTTACTTTGTATGTATTACTGACCAGCAGTGAGTTAATTAATTGAGAGGATTTGCATTTCAAATATTCAAAACGTGGGACAAAGCTTTTGAGTGTTACGTTTTCATGTACTTTTTTACGGATGAACCTTTGCTTTATGCTTCATGCATTTATTTTTTACAAGGATTGGAACTTGTTGATTCATTGTATTTGATTAGACATAGAATTTAGTCGATATGAAATATAAATTGTACTATTTAAAGGTATAATTTTCGTTCGCGAATATAATGTAAACAGAATAAATTGTTACTTTCCTCGGCATTTTTTTGATTTTCTGTCTGCTATTTGTGTATTAACCTGTACTATCGAATTTGCAATTACATAATGCCAGTATTTATGCTGAAAAGAGAATTATTGGTCATTGAAGTCATTGGCTCATAGTTAAGCATCAGCTAAGAATTTGACTTTTGAGCACTGTGAAAGCTTTTTTATTTTGGCAAACACATTGAGACACTACTATACAAAAATATTTTTCAAATCGAGTAAACAATTGGTTAAAAATAAGGCAAAGTGCATAATTTTCCAACTAATAAGTTTCTTAAATTCCAGTTTCAGTCGGCATATTCGTTCCGTGATTCAAGATCCAACTAGTCTGAGTCTGACCTTTGTTTTAAAAGTCTTAGGCCTGTGAAGTTTCTGATGCGATCCATTCAGCGAAGTGTGAAACCTCTGAAATGTCAAATAATCATAAGTAGTATAGAAAAATGATCAAAGAAGCCCAAAATCGAACTTGTCCTTTTTAACCCACCTTCTGGGTTACAAAAACGATTAATAACTGTGCTACGCACTATGTGAATATTGCCCACTTACCACTGTACACTCCTGGATAGCGGGGACGGGCACAACCGACGCCAAAACTTGTAACACCCACAAGTGTTTCAACACCGTTTTCATCAACTGACACCAAAGGACCGCCCTTTAAGCAAGCAAAAGCATTTTTATTTTAGGTCTCATTGTCAAAGGACTTCCCTGCTTTTGTCATGCATTATTGCATGTATGTACAATGTACATGAAAAACTGAAAACTTACAGAGTCTCCTTGGCACGCATCCTTTCCAGATTCACCAGCACAGATCATTGATGCATAAATGTAGACGACCAAAGTCTAATTGGGATGGAAATGGTAAGTGTGATAAGAGAGTGAAAATTTAGATCATTTACGTACACATGCACCTAATATGATTATTAGCTTAAACATGGAGTTTAAGCTAGAATACTTTTTCTAAATTTTTGCGCTTACATATGAGGCACGGCAAGATGCATCGGTAACAAAGGGTACATCCACCTCTCTCAAGGCATCTGGAATACTTCCACCCTCAGTCGTTGTTCCTAAGGTAAAAAAATGGAGAGGTAATACAAAGGGAAAAAATTTGATCAAATTGATCCAAAAACTCATTTCCTCAAAAGCCCAAAGCATGAACATGGTGTATGCGGCAAAAAATAAAAAACAAAAAGATGTACTCACCCCATCCGATTGCTTTCAAAACTAGATTGGGCTCAAATCCTTCCTGAGCAAGGTTTCCAGGTTGAACATTTTCATCAAAGACAAATGGTGGTGATACTTGGAAAACTGCAATATCGTTTCTGCTCGTGACTGATGAGTATTGTGGGTGCTGGACGACTTTGATCACAGATCTTCTTTGTTCACCTTCGTCGGTTTTATACAGGTCGTGTTCACCAGCGACAACTGAATAGCGGTTAGCTGCAAGCGTGGCACAATGAGCCGCCTAATATGCCACAGGAGCGACAAAACGAAGAACAAAATAAAATCCGTCAACATTGGCAAGGAAAAATCTTTTGCATCAAGTCGAAAGCTGTACCATGAATAAATAAATTATACTTTGTGTTTTCGATGGAAATCGAAAACTTTATATTAAATGTATTGAAGTCGTACAGTGACAATATAATTTTCATTGACGATTGTTCCACCGCAGTAGTGGCTGCCAACTTGAATGCTGACAATAGACGGGTGAGAATGAGGCACTGACTCTACGCCCCCGACGATTTTTCCTCCACGGCGTCTAGCTGAAAATGGGGATCCTATTGACAACAAAATTTTTAACCATTATACCAGGTATGTATCTACTTATATTTTGATGGAGAAAGTTCCAACAGATCGTTGGAGAAAGAAGAAAGTCTTTCACTTTCTTCTTATCTTCTAATAATTGAAGAAGTTTCAAATGTAAGATTATAAAAATAAAATAGTTAATATTGCTTCGTTTATCCCTCTTACCTAATACTAAAGAGAAGGAAAGGGAGAGAACCAAAGCTAATTTGAACGACATCATTTCAAAGGCTGAAACCTGGAATAACTGTATAATGTACAACAACTAAATTAAGAGTGTGAACTAGAAAATTTATGCCCAGTGATTTTATTCTTCTTTTATACAAGTGTATTGATGAACAGATTACAAAAGTGCAAAAAAATTTCCCAAAACAAAAAAATCATCTACACACCAATTGATTAGAAGTGTACTATCAATTATCTCACTGTCAACAGTATTACATATTTTATTAACATTATTGATCTTGAATCAGCACCTGCAAATGTTCTCAATATTCCCCACACATGTATGTACATAAATAATAAATAATACATCACGCGTGCTAAATATCGAATAGGGTCATGAGAGCACCTCAATTTTTGGAGTCAAGTCCAAAAAAAAACTTGTTTAAATGTCAGTTTGTTTCAGCGGTCAACAGCTGCCTAAAGTATCAATGTACTACCCAAGTGGCGTTTTTCCCCCGTCAATATATTCATGATAATGACAATAAGTAAGATAGCACTGATAAGTTGAGGCGATTATGAATTCATGAACTATCTGTGCTGGCAATGGCACCCGTAATACGGGTCCCTTATTATATCAATATTGTGTATTATATCAAATTCAATGCACATTTATAATGTATTGGTGTATAGTAGACGTTAGACTCAATGGAAAAGTCTAAGGTTCATTATTTTCTGAGCTATTTTTATTATAACAGCGCATTAAAAAACTGACAACAGACATTCGATTTAAATTCAAGACTTTCTTGAACCTAGAGAATCTCCCTAAATCAAATGTAAATGCGATCAAACTAGCTGCTCTATTTATACTTTATACATAGCTCTGTGTCCCTGATGAATGAATGAAATTATGGATAAATATTACGCTTTCATACATTATTATCAAAATTACTCTAGTTTCCATTAAGATATTGCATGAACGTTATCGAAATATTGTTTATAATCAATGATTTCTGACACCATTCTGACCATACATAATATAAAGCTCGTTTTTAGTTTGTATTACTGTGTCTGTATCATTTCTTTTGGTTTGTATATAAAATGCGATACTCGGGTAATAATTTATATAGAGGAAGATCAACAATACATAGTGCATAATTATGCTCCAATCTCTGGATACAATTTTGTACACATGTTTTTATTAGTTATTACAAACATATAGTTCCATTTAACAAAATTCATTATGTACTACATACGTTCAAAATTCATTTTCAATATTTGTCAGTCACGGGTTTTCTTCCTTCTTACATGAAAAGATATTTTTTACACAGTTTTAAAAGTTTGGTTGAAAAATGCACAAAAATGACTACGCGACATATCGAAATGCGGTGATTTCTTATCGCATGAACATGTGTACGATAATAATATATACTTATTTATATCCATTTTGGTACAATATTTACTTACACTATAATTATATGTCCGTACATTGTTCAAACGTCATATATTTTGCCAGTAAACAAGTATGTATTGTATTACTTACCTTCACCCGCAAATGCAGACAAAAACATTTAATATTTAATATACATGGAGTTCTTACATAAATAATGTGCTGTACACAAAAAATATCCATGATTATACCCTACAGTCATTAAGTGTTTTCTGATAACATTTTGTAAGCTAAATATATTATTACTATTATTACATTGTTTTATTGATAGATTTGTATTAAGTAGTTATCAATAGTTGTAAAAGTAAGTATATTGTATATTTATACAAACTACACACATATATAAAAGTGTACAGGTAATAAACCACTACTGTTAACTTTTAACCTGAATACATATGCTTCTACATCGCACATGTTATGTATTCAGATACTGTTCTTTTTGCATCTGTCGTACCAATAGACCAATTAAAGTTTGAAGAGAGAATTCTAGTTTAAAAATACACATGTACAACGACAAATTGTCACATATTTAATTCTAAGTACTCTTTCATTTTTTACTTGCAACCTTTTTACTTTCTTTTGTTAGTTTTACCAACTTCCAAAACGAGGCTTCCTAAGGTCATGTCTATGAAGCCGCTGACGTTCTAACATTGTAAATACAGTAAATTCATACCTAAAAGGGGTTTATATACTATGTTGTGACATCATGCCTACGCCATAAGTAGGTATAATATATAAATAGTTGAATGTTATATTTAAATATGTAACACAATAAAAAAATGTATAATTCGTGTATGTAGCATTCAATTTTGGCCTTTTCTGTCATTTTTCTTTCTTATTTTTTCCTTAATTGTATTCTGACTCGATTTTGTTGCTAGTACTAATACATTGAACAACTAAAGAACACTTAAATTAGACTATGTCATGTGGCAGTAACTACAATAACACATATGTGCATACTTGCTATGGTACTTATCTTAAACTAGCGATATTGGACATCGATTTTCTGGTAGGTATGTTCTGGTACTTACACATCAGT
>JAQIVE010001977.1:0-21834 GCA_034698285.1 Sminthurinus bimaculatus | reverse complement strand
AGACGCTGCTATGTAAATTCATGTTGGCCCAGTCCGTTAAGGAAAGCCGATACCGTCCTATTATTAGGCCAGCTCCATGCATACACATTATACATATTTCATATTTCACAAAATGTGTTTGGTTTGGCACTCTCTCTAAGAAAAAATTTTGTCGAAAAATCTCAGGACATTTTGACAGGATTTTGGCCAAAAATCTTATCCAATTCGATCAAATGTTGATGAGATTTTGGGGAAATTGCCAATCTTGCCAAATATGTATCATCAAATTTTCATGAAATTTGGTAAAAAGTTTTTCCAAGGGCTGTTTTTTGTACTGGTCAAGGTAAATGTATTTTGGAGAGATACCGGGAAATATGTAGCTGATTTTTTTGCAAACAAGATGCATGGTTAATGGTAGATGTGTAAATGATGAATGATAAATAAAAAGGCCATCTCAAGTCATTATTTGATAGTATCAAATTGAAACTTGAAATATATGCACAAGCTAAAACCTCATTCCAATTTAAACTATGTGCAATCTTTATTTTATGAAACATTTTTCAGCTATTTGTGGGCAATATTAGGGCCCTGGATGCATAGAGCAACGAAAAAAAACCAAAATCAGGAACTTATTTTCGTTTCAACTGCAAAAACCCCATAGCTACTCATGAAGATAGCGATACTTTACATACATAAACCATAAACAAGGTCTAAAAATAAAAATAAAATGTTTCAGAAATAAAAGTGCAAGTATAGTTATGTAGGTTACGTAACCAGAATACTGCAAAAAACATGCCGACTCCTTGGAACAACATTTGTTCGATTTTAGGTATTCATAAATGTGAGACAAAAATAGTGTTTTTTTCACCTTTGTCCCATAGTGTTGACAGTTTTTGTATTATAAAAACAATCCCAAATTCCGATTTAGGCTCTATACAATGGTTAAAATTATTAAGGATGGCTAATGTTGGTGCTTCTTTTTTTCTTCTTCGATGGCTACCTTCCACATTACAAAAATAATGCCGACAAAAACAGTCATACCTAGGAGAAATAAAAGTTTACCAAATTGTTCTCTAGCCCTGCTAAATTCCACATTGGCCAGCACTTTGGACACATCTTTTGACGTGCCTCCATATGATGGACGTTCCTTGGGGGGATGCATGGACAAAAAACAAGAGGCTCTGCTCGTGGATCTCAATTCAAGCTTGCTCCTCCAGTTATTAAGAGGATAATCCGCCGACTTGATCAACAAGAGGATGTTGTTCAACGTCTTTTCATCGAGCATGAGGAAGCTCCCCAGAAAAGTGTAGGCTTTCAACTTTGGGAACCGTAAACGAGACTCTTCTACTGTGGACAAAGTTTTCATCCAAATCGTCCCCCGAGAAAATTCCTCATAGTTGACCTGGTCCAGCCACACCTTCTCCAGTCCTGGGTCACCCCCAAAGCTGTACAATAGCTTGGACAGCCAATTCCACTGCACACTAGTAAATGATCGCGTGTTGAGGTAAATTTCTCGGGGTGCTATAATCATGATTTTCTTTTCAATCTCGTAGCACAGTTGATCCTCCAGGAATTTGGGGATGGCGAAATCCTCCTCGGGATGAAATTCCCGGGATTGAAAGACCTTTCGAGATTCCCGAGTATCAGAATCTGAATCTTTGTCACCGATGACCACTCGAGCCAGAGTCCAGTCCAAAGTAGACTCTCCGAGTTCAAGCCAAGATTCATATCCCAATTCGTCCATCCATTGAGTGCTGGCATTGATTTCCTTCACCTTGTAAGCGGACTGCAAAACTGAGACTTGGTTTGACCCAGATTTAAATTGTAACTCTGAATCGATAGAAACCAGAAATGGTGGGCGCTGTTTTATCTCTTCGGTTTGAAAATTGAGGGCATTTATAAATTGATCCGACTTCAGTGGTAATTGAAAAATGGTAGATTCTCCTTCATCTGCATTTGATTGGAGCAGTTGAAGAATATGGAAATTTTCAGTTTCGTACAGAGCGTCGACGAGAGCCTCTCCTGCATTTTTCTTTAGTACAGCTTGATACACCTCCAAATTTTTAAAAAAGGTCGTCGATTTGCTCAACTACAAAGAAATAAGCCAATCCAAAAGATTTTTGAAAAGTTTGTTTTTTTTTAATTTTGAAGCTCCACAATCTGCAACGACTTTATTCTTCCAAATTTTAAAATATTGTAAAAATGTGACATCCCTTAGAAAAATATCTTATCAAATCTCATGAAAATTTGACAAGATTGACAATTTTTGATGAGATTTTCATGATATTTCATCAAAGTCTTATCAAAAACTGATCAAAATTGATAAGATTTTCGACCAAAATCGTGTCAAAATTTCATGAGATTTTCATGAAGGTTTTTTTCTAAGGGATGTTTAAAAATTTCAAGCAAGTTTTTGGTCAATGAGCGATAATTATTGAAGACTTACACTTTCTTCAATTTGTTTTTCGGTCATCACGTTCATTTGCAGGAGAATCTGGACGAATTTGGCCGTGTTGACCGTCTGCTCAAGTAACTGGGAAAAATTGGGCCGTAGCACTTTTTCCAGACCAATTTGGCCGATTTTGGCTATTATCAGTTGACAGTTGATTTTTTCCGGAGTCTCCACATCTTTGCTACTTTTGAAGCCCAAAATCACCATGGTTTTACAATTGGAATTTCCTTCGTCTTCTACTTGACTTGGGTTGATGACGCAAGGTGCGTGGACAAGAAATGAAATGGTTTTGAATTATTGACTTTTAATTTTGCAGGTTGTGTTGCAGGGAGAAAGTGGAAAGGAGTTAAGTGAAGGTCGTCATGAAAGAACTTTCAAATGTACACATCACAAAAGGATGGCCTTTGGTTTGTATTTGAAATGGAAGTCGTTGTGCATGCTCATCTTTATATGCATCAACTTTCTAATTTAAATAGGTACAGCAGACTTTTCTCATGACCAGAAATTGTAAACGTTTGTTGAAGGTAGTAAATAGGCCTCGAGTATCTATATTTACTTATGTATATGGGCCCTTGCTTATACTAGGATTAAAATGACTGTGCGTTGGACATTTTATTTTATGACATATTTACACTGGCTCTTTACATGCTCATGGGGATAAAACCGACACTCTGTACACTGTAAACGGACCAACGTTTTCAGGCGTTGAAAATTACTTATAAAATGTTAACCTGTTTCTTTTTGTTGCCTGGTTCTACTTTTCTACTTGCTGCTGTTCTTGTAAATGGGTTTTGTGTACGATATGTAGCACTTGTCTATTTTTACTACGGACCATTACAACAATTTATCATTCATGAAAATTCGTTTGCTTTTTATGAGTAGGTATTTAGTAATGGCAAATGGCAAATGCATCATCATTTCAATTTCTATAGACCTGTAATCTCCGTTGCCTTTGAGCAATCGAAAGAGCGACGTTGAAACTCCGGGTTTTTCTACTCTTTGTTAAATCATTTTGACGCCGTTTAAAGTCATCCAAGTCTCTGGGTCTAGTATGCGACATTGTAGATGCTAACCAGAAATCGCATGCTTCCAGCGATTACTTTTTTGAAGCTCCTGATGGTTAAGTTGTACAGTAGAAGCTCGATTACCTGGCTTATCTCGTGCTGCCCCAATCCGGACAATCGAGCGTCCGCTCGATTGTCCGGATTTTACATTTTTGTGAATGCTGATGGCATCTAGCGGATGGGTAAAGGAAGCAGCATGGATAAATGTAATATTCTATTGCATGTACATGCATACAATGAATCAAGGAGCTCTAAAAGCTCTCTGAGCTTCTCCTGTGCTATTTTACGCAGCTCGATTTTCCGGCCTAGGCCGGATGATGGATGATGGACCTTCGGATAATCGAAAGCCGGATAATCGAGCTTCGGATAATCGAGCCTCTACTGTAGTTCTGTCGGGTTTTATTACTAGGCACGACAAGTTTGTCATCAATCTTTAAAGCTGACAACCATCTGTGGAATTTTTGTACCCAATTATTTTTACAGCTCATGAATGTCACAGTTGAAAGAGCTTAAAAGTTTTCTTGCCGAAAAATCTAGTGCAATTCTGCAGGATCCAAATCAAGCTCCTCTTTGATGAGATGATGAGCCGAACGTCCAAAAATGAGGTTACCGAAGTTCGCTAAAAATATACCCTCGGCATTGATTTGAATCTTTACAAAAACTTTATGACTTTTCCATAAGAAGAATTGAACGGTGAAATATGACATAAGTATGTACAATGTACACATAGTATGCTTTAGCAATCATACAGGCGTTGAATTGAATGGAAACTTTATGAATGAAGGTTCAATTCTTTAATGAATCAAAGTTCTACAGCAAAGAAATTTGGATTTTACTCCCATGTATTTACGAAACCCCCGGTAAAACGTTATGTATGCACCACTGAAAAATGTTATAATTTTCTAAAACTATACAGTGAAACGAAACCAGTTTTGACTTTCTTTTATTAGGTAAATCTTTATTAACCTATTTCGCCCGGGCGACGGGATTCTCCACCACAAATAAAAAGATTTCCATTTCCTGACGACGTTGATTACCACCGATTTGCCAGCAGGCAAACAATAATTCAGGAACGGAAATTTTTTATATGAAAATAATTCCGAGTTGAAAAGGTTAATGAACCTTTTTCAATTGTTTTAAACTGGACTTTTTAAACGGACCAAATTTAGGCGACACTCCTCTGTAAAATACAGATAGTTAATTGGCTGTGCCTACCTCGACGGTGATTTTACAGCAATGTATCAAAACGTTTTGATGTGCCAGGTCGACAGAGTCTTTGGCTGGTTGCTGCAGAACTAAATTGACGGACTGCCGTGAAAACGTCCACGAGCGGCGTTAAAAGTTTGAAAGTCTCCTCTAGTAAAATATCTTTTTACTTTTCAGTCATTCTAGCATGTTTTCGGAATAAAAAATGTAGAAAATTTCAAATTTTGATTCCGTTTGGCTTTTTTTTGTTAAAGTACCAAAACCAAAAATTCCCTTAGAAAAAAATCGTGTTAAATATTCATGAAAATTTGACAGGATTTTTGTTGAAAAGCTTACCAGTTTTGATCAAGTTGATTGTATTTTGATGAAGTATAACGATAATCGCATCAAAAACTGTCAACCTTTTCAAATTTTCATGATATTTGATAAGATTTTTTTCTAAGAGTAGTGAGCGAATCCGAAATATTTATGCTCATTACAATATTTACAGTAGTCACAAAACAGTGACGACAAGCTTTTCTTGTCTTTACTTTAAACCTTTCAAATTCTAGATCGAATTAAAAAACGTTTTACACAATGCCAAATCTTTAATCTTCGTCAGCATTATTTTCGTCCGGGAATGCTTTGGAGATAGCAAGAAAAAATAAGTAAGAACAGCAACAGAGAATGAAATATAAAATAATTGTAACAGATTTATCTCTGCGAAAAAGTTCCTTGGACACATCTTCAGACGTGCCATCGTAGTGCAAATTTCCCTTGGGGAGATGCAGGGATAGATAACAAGATGCCTTGCTCGTTGATCTCACCTCAAGGTTGCACCCAGAGAATGTTTTTAAGCTATGGAGAGATTCATCGGCCGATTTGATCAACAAGAGGATGTTGTTCAACGACTTTTTGTCCAGGATGAGGAAACTCCCCAGAAAAGTGTAGGCTTTCAATTTTGGAAACCGCAAACCAGGCTGTTTAACTTTGGGCAGCGTTTTCATCCACTCCGTCCCCCGGGAAAAGTCCTCATAGTTGACCTGGTCCAGCCACAAGTTCTCCAGTCGTCGGTCACCCCCAAAGCTGTACAGCAGCTTGGAAAGCCATTCCCACTGTACTTTGGTAAATGATCGCGTGTTGAGGTAAATTTCTCGGGGTGCTATAATCATGGTTTTCTTTTCAATCTCATAGCACAGTTGAGACTCGAGGAATTTGGGGACGGCTAAATCCTCGTGTGGATGAAATTCCCTGGAGTAGAAGACCTTTCGAGAGTCCCGGGTATGATGGTCTAAATCCGCGTCACTGATGGTTGAACCGACAGCCACTCGAGCCAGAGTCCAGTCAAAAGTGATCTCTCCAAGGTCGGACCAAGATTTGTATCCAAAATCGTCCATCCATTTACTGCTAGCATTGATTTCCTTCACATTGAATCCGGACTGCAAAATCGAAACTCGGTTTGAATGAGAAAGAGATTTTGACGGCGGATCGATTGAAACAAGAAATTGTGGGATCGTTTTCTCTTCCGTTTTGAAGGCGTCACTTTCATACATCTGGACAAGTTGATCAGATTCGAGTGGTAATTGAAGAGTGGACGACTCTTTTTGTTCCGCAGTATTCGACTGGAGAAGTTGAAGAGCATGGAAATTTTCAGTTTCGTACAGAGCATCGACGAGAGCCTCTCCAGCATTTTGCATCATGACTGCTCGATACACTTCCAAATTTATTAAAAAGGTCGTGAAATTGTAAAATCTGTAAAAAATGATGAATTCAGAATTCAAATTTACCGAACCCTTTAAAAAAAATTAATTATTTTAAAGGCTTCATAAACTTTCGAAAAGAACGTTCAAAATTATTGAAAATTCTCAAAAATAGCCAAAACTTCTAAAATTTCTCAAAAATTGTCAAAACTTTTGGAAATTATCAAAAATGGCCAAAACTTTTGAAAATGCTCAAAATCCGTAAAGCGTTGGAAATAAATTCAACTTACACACTGTACAATGTCTCTTAAGGTCATCACATCCATTTTGAGGAGAGTCTGGGTCAATCCGGTCGTGTTGACCGTGTGCTCAAGCAACTGGGAAAAAATGGGTAGCAGCACTTTTTCCAAACCAATTTGGCTGATTTTGGCCTTTATTAGTTGACAGTTGATTTTTTCCGGAGCCTCCACATCTTTGCTGCTTTTGAAGCCCAAAACCACCATGGTTTTTCCAGGAAAGTTGTTTCTTCTGTATCTATTTACTGCGACCAAAAATGGAAGGTGCGCGGACAAGAACTGAAATGGTTTTGAATTATGAACTCAAAACGTTGTAGACTACGATACAGGATACGAATAGAAAGGAGGTCATGAAGGAAAGACTTTTGTACATTGAAAGGAAATTCTCACAAAAGGAGTAGCCTTGGATTTGTTTTTCAAATTTGAGCCTTTCTGTATGTTCACCTGTACCTAATGCATGCATATGTACTTATGCATCAACTCTCTAATTACAGTATAGCTTCTTCTTAAAACCAGATACATACGTTGCTTGTGTTTGAATGGTAGTAAATAGACTTTCAAACCGTTGGCTTTGAATATCTTTAATTATATGCACATGTGTCCTACTTGATAGGATGTAAATGACTCTATGATGGACGCCTTAATCTACTGAAGGCGTTAGGTGTACAGAAATATTTATTATAGAAATTTATTGGGCGGCGTTGAATTTCTAAATTTTGGACATTTAGAAGTTCTTCGAAACATTTAGACGCCGCTTATAAGCTTTGCCGATGAATTGAAACTCTTGATTAGTAAAGATGATGTAGGGTAATATGAGTTACTCAAGAGGCTTATACCAATGATAATATGACCAACGTAGATCAGATTTGGCTGATCCATCTTTTTAACGAGTGCTGATACTTTTGACAAAACTATTGAATTAGAGCCATTGTTCTAGAGCACAAAAATGTAGATTCTGAATACGATTTCGGATTTTGAAAATGCTTAGGAAAGAGTCTAAAGTTGAGGCTCCCAAAAATATGAGATTTATTTATTAGGTACAATAGCACTAGAAAAATAAGCGAGAAACCTAGAAAACGGAGAAATTACTGTAGAATCCGAATTTTGCTTTTTAATTTTTCACCTCGCCATATAGCAGAGCCCGTTTTATACTCGCTCTGTATTTGTGTATTCTTAAAATATTTTGAAGCCCATCATAAAAATTAGCGTCATTTTCGGACGCTACGTAAGATCATTAAGACTGTGTTATAGAACGCGCTAACATGGCATCAAATGCCATGTTAGCGTCGAAATATTTTGAAGAGCACAAAGCGAGAATGAGGTTTGTGTTAAAATGGAATTACGTGGTAACGTAGTTCAGTTTTAAGTACTCGATGACACGTCAGCGCTACATACAATAGTGTTGCTTATTAGGCTACAAAAAACGTCACGTATAGCTGTAATAGCAGTTTAGTACATGTCAATGATAATTCAGGTTAATGTGTCTTCAAAACGTTTGTCTAGAAATCTAAAATGTACCAAAGTCAATCGAATTCGGTATTTTTTCAAAATTTTGGGTCAAATGTAGGAAATCGGAAGTTGGAACTTTTGTTGGATATGCGGTCAGTTGTTTCCTGTAAAATGCTGTAAAAAATGCTCTTTATTTCGCAAATATTGTTGCCAAGTTTTTTTAGCAACAGTCAACAGTGAAGTTGGAAAATGGTCGAGGCTATGAAGGTTCAGTGACCCTTTACCTTGTAAATGTTCAAATACATATGTATATTATGTAGTTTCATGGAAGCACAAAGTGCGCATTTAAGGTGTCAATAGACTGTAAGCGTACAAGTAAGTGTCATAGAGGGAGGCTGTAAGGAAACTTCGATAGACAACAATACTAGCTGATTTCTAGCAGCTCAGCAATTTGGTTGTAAACAATCGGGAAAAAATAATCTCCTAAGGAACCTGATTTCAATAACTCAAATATCTTACTATACGAACCTGCTATCACTCAACTACCATCTCCGAAGCTGGTCATTAGGTCATCATGTCCTCTTCACCGAGTGGCGTAGCAGAAATTCTCTGATAGTAGCCTGTTATCACTCAATTTCCATCCCCGAAGTCGGATCTTGTCTCCCCTTCACCGAGTGGCGTAGCAGGGATATTTGAGCAGTTTTCTCTTCTACTACTAGCCTGCTATCACTCAACTACCATCTCCGAAGCTGACAGTTAATCTTCTCTTCACCGAGTGGCGTAGCAAGAAATTCTCTACTAGTAGCTCGAGTTAATTATTATTATTATTTTTTAAAAAAATTGTAAAAAGTATAATAATCTTTTAAAAGTGTACGTGGGGTAACTCCAGTCTATATTGTACTGTTCCTAAACCATGCACTATAAATAAAGATGAATGAATGAATGAATTTCACAAGTTTGAAAGGACGATTTCCGCACGATTTATTTTTCTGACGAATTGACCACAATTTTTTTGACAATATCTGACAAAATTTTCGGCACAACTTTTTCAAAGCAACTTTTTTCAGTATTGCGTATCCGTTTGACCTCTGGAGGTCAAGGAGTTGGGACTCTTATTTTTACAGTCGCGTGCCAGATTTGGGATATCAAAACGATTTTGCTTATCCTGTCATGATGAACGCTTAAACGGGACATTTTTCTCTCGAGGAAAAATTGTGACCACCAAAGTTCATTATTGTAAATCTAGTGAACATGAACAAAATGACCTCTGAAGGTCACAGTTTTGACTTTAGCGAAAATTGTCCCACTTAAACGTCAATCAGGACAAGATAAGCAGCCGTTTTGACCCGGGTTTGAAGACAATCGGACAAATGTTGGGGTTGACCCCATGTTAATTCTGGTGACCGCTGGAGGTCAAATGAAACAATTCCGAGAAAAGTCGCCGTACAAAAGTTGTTAAAAATGGTCCCAGGTGTCTCCAAAACAAATTTGGGGTCAATCGGTCAGGAAGAGAAATCTTTAACAAATCGCGCGGTTTTTTTTGTGACATTAGATATTTTGCAAGGGTAAACAGTCCAAAATTTTAATTTTAATTTTTGTCTCTACATAAAAAAACGATGACAGATTGCCGGCCTCAGAGCCGAGACAACTGCTGAAATATGTGAGTTAACTCCCTTAATCTTAACTATACATACTTGCATCCATAATGCATATGAGACACCATTAAAATTTTTAATGAAGAAAAAGCTAATTTAGAATTTAGTTTTTGACATTGAAAGATTTTTTAATTGCATCAAGTGGTAATTTCCGCGTTTGCTGTGATGGTTATTCTGGCCATCGGGATGCCTACTTCCCTCTACTTTGGCGTACGAAAGGTCAGGTCAATGATTTTTCGAAACAAAAAAGGTCGAAGAATTTTTTTTGCTAATGATTATGTAAAAAAATTTAGACGAGCAAGATCGGCTGTTTGGATCACTCAGTGTTGGCGGGATTGACGTCGGTTTTGTTGTTGACCTTTTTCATCATTGGCATCCTAGTGGCTACCACCGCAGAATACTGCTTTACCCGTTACGACGATGACAACAACAACAACAATTATTACCCTGGCCAGGACCCGTACTACGATTATGTAAATGATGACCCGAGCAAGGTCACCACGGAGAAGAACGACGAGGAACCAAGACGCCCCCGAACCCGGGGGAGACTGCAATGTGAGCCCACTGGCGCCGGGACGCGTCAACAGGCCATCATGTGGTGCGTGTTCGTGGCAACTTTTTTCTTGTTATTTCTCTACTCAATGGTCGCCTCCATCGGCCTGTACACCAAGTATAAGGCGGGAAATCTGTTTGAAAACACGGACCTCGCCTGCTCCGGCTGCGGAAACAGGAGAAATCGCCACATGGTGGTGCCTTATGCGGCCGGCGGGTATCAGGCCGGCGGGTATCAGGCCGGCGGGTATCCGGCACAAAATAGTTTTGCGACATATCCTTATTCTGCAGGAACCGGGTATCCTGTTCAAGGTGCCGCCTACATGTCCAGCGGATATCCGGTTCAAGCTGGACAAATGTACCCCCAGCCGGTCAACCAACCAACAAGCAGCTGGGGGACGCCTCCACCCATCACCGCGTCAAAGCAAACAGTCCGACCACCTCTTGATTTTTGACCTCAAAATTTTGTGTTGTTTGTACTTGATTCTAAAGTTAATGTAACTTTTTGTGAAAAATTAAAAAGATTTTAAAGTTCATCAGTTTTGGTCAAATTTAGGTCAGATTTCGGTAAATTTTATAAAAATCCCATGGAAAATTGGCAATCTTGCCAATGTTGAAACGTTTTCATGAAAATCCCTTCAAAAATTTGCAACCTTGCCAATCTTGAAAAAAATTCTTATAAATCCCATCAAAAGTTGGCAATCTTGCCAATGTTGAAAAGTTTTCATGAAAATCCCTTCAAAAATTAGCAACCTTACCAGTCTTGAAAAAAATTCTTGAAAATCCCATCAAAATTGACAACCTTGCCAATCTTGAAACATTTTCATGAAAATCCCATCAAAATTGGCAACCTTGCGAATCTTGAAACATTTTCTTGAAAATCCCATCAAAAATTGGCAACCTTGCCAATCTTCAAAAAAGTTCTTGAAAATCCCATCGAAAGTTGGCAACCTTGACCATCTCGACAAGTTTTCGTAAAAACCCCATCAAAAATTGTAAATCTTGTACAGTAATACAAATAGCAAAGCTCGACTAATTTTCAAAATATTGAAAAGAAATTTTTTCGAGCTGTTGCAAAATTCCCGTCAATTCCTTACAGGTAAAACATCAATCCTTTTTTTTTGCCTTGCCCAAAATTTGTTCGTATTCGTCGGTATCATTTTGGCGCGTTGGTCAAGTTTCCAGTAAAATCCAGCGGGAAATTTTGTCCGCGTTGTCCGGTTTTTTCGGCTCACTTTTTTCATGTACTCTGCGGAATCCACAATTTTCCAGCGTTTTAAAATCCAGCGTTTTTCATACTCATCTACCTTTCCTTCAATTTTTTCCGGTTTCTACACAAAATGTTAAGATTAAAGAGCTTTGTAACTTTTCATTCATAAATAATTGTGAGGATTAATAAATAAATAAATAAATGTAATCATTGACGGCGATCTTTAGTTTGCACCTTTTGTTTTTTTGTGTTTTTGCTCCGAGCCTCCTTAGATGTTATGAATGGTTAATAATTCAACGTCCGATTGTGTCGAAACTGTTTTTGTTGACGATTCAAGTATTCTCTGTACATATGATTGTTTGTATGTTGCTTGTTAAAAAAGCTCAAGAAAAATAGAGATTCAACTTGACTTTTCCCCACATTCATTTTTCATCTTCTTTACTGCACTCTGTGTACTTACTGTGTACTGTGAAGATGGCCGGAACAGCTGACACTCATCCGTCATCAGTCATCCTCAGCATGTACATCAACATCAACATAAAAATTGAAATTAAAACGCGTATTATGTCTTATGTGTATGTACACCATAAAGAAATGTACAATGGGCATTAATAATCTCGCAGACGTCATAATATCATGTTGTTCTTTTCAGCCGACTCTTAAGCTTGACCCAAGAGTTTATTGTGTACAACAGGTACGTGCGGAGTGAGGAGCTCAAGGTGAACTTGTATTTTTTCCCCGTGCATTTGGTTTTCTCTCTGGTCTTCTCATCAGCTTATACACTATACACGTGCTTTTGCCCTATTAGCGCACACAGTACAAATTGCACGCATCTTTTTCTTATACATACATTATACATGTGTAGACACACTCTTTCGTCTCTCTTCGTAATTTTCCTTCGCCACCATTTATTTCCCAATAATCCAGCCGCTCATTCACATTTATGGGCAAAAAGTTGAGAATTTTGTCTTTTTTACCGTCTTGATGGGCAAATTGATGGACATGATGACGGTCCGAATGATACATAATGTGTAATGTGCAATATTCAACCAGCGTTTAAATGCGTGCTAATCCTTTTACTCATTTTTATTTATTTCAGAGCTCAGACACAATTCAGTTTGTTCATAAATGTTATCATTATTACACTCTATATTATGACGCGGCAGCCATTTCACCAAAATTGCCAATTTCGCCATTTAAACGGCAGTGAGAAAACGTCTGAAAAATAAATTTTGAACTGAATCGTGATTTTTTTGGAGGAAGAGGAAGAAAAATGATTCCCGGCTGGACGGCGACGTTGGACTTGGTGGGAAACGGAAGTACAAGTGGAGATGGAGATGGAGACGACGAGAATATTTATTGCGGGCAATCCTGGGCCCAGTTTTGGGACGGCTATAACAGGATCCATGAGCCCACCCTGTTTTTTCTGTCCGTGATCGGACTATTCACAAATCTCCTAAATTTGGCGGTTTTTACCCGGAAAAATATGCGCAACCCTACCATCACACTGTTGGCCGCGCTCACCGTCGCCGACCTGCTGTGCGTCGGAAGAATGCTCCAGTGGATTGTTTATCGGTGGATCCACGTTGTGACGGCGGATGGGTGGCAGTCCCGGGGGTTTGTGGTCACCTTGTTTGTCAACGCGTGTTTGCATGTGGTAAGTTAATTTTTTACGGTTGTCAAAGGAAGTTTTTTCTACAATTTTGTTTTCTACAAATTTTTAGAAGTATTTGGGACACTTTTGAACGATTTTTTGAAAAGACGTTTTTGGGTTTCTAATGTGCGACCTTTGGTGGCTGTCAAATAGTCGCCAAGGTTTCGTAGGGTCAAAGTTCAAACGTGGTGGGAAATTTTGAAAAAAATCAGGAGTACATCAGGACAATGCAGTTTTGTAGTCATAAATTTTACAAATTTACACAAAAGTACAAAAGAACTACAGTTTGACCTTTAGAGGTCACAACGGTCCATTTTTTTAAACGACCATTTTGCTGAGAATTTTTGGAAAACGTGGAAAAAAAATGCGTTTTATGATTTTATTTCAAAATTTTGCGGGTAAATTTCGATTTCGGGAGTTTGGAAAATTTAGTGGCGTTTCAAGGGTCATTTAATTCATGATTTTTACCTGGAGGTCAAACAGAGTGAAAAATTCGCATCATGCTCAAAAATTGTTTGAAACGGGCCTAAATACTGGAATTT
This sequence comes from Sminthurinus bimaculatus, assembly GCA_034698285.1. NCBI lineage: Eukaryota > Metazoa > Arthropoda > Collembola > Symphypleona > Katiannidae > Sminthurinus > Sminthurinus bimaculatus. The sequence goes on along the minus strand of JAQIVE010001977.1, from coordinate 8,096 downwards.
TTTGGAAAAATGGTCAGAAACTAAAATCGGCTAAAAATCGTGCGCGGTCTCCTTAAAATATTTGAAAGTGGGCAATTTCAAAAACGTTGATTTTTTACAATCTTCTAGATATTTCATGCAGCTGCGGTCTACCTGACGTTGGCGGTGGCCGTTTGGCGCTACCTGATGGTGCTGCAGCCCCTAAAAAGTCGGAGTTGGGCAACTTCGCGCAATGCAAAAATCACGATTTTCATCTCGGTCATTTTTACCACAATTGTGAGTTTGGGCGCAATGGGCAATATTTTCAGAATCATCAAACTCGAAGGGTACGAAAATGTGGACGATGAACAAAGCCAATTCACTCTGGACAAGCAAGCTCACACCAAGATGGCGCTAATTTTTTACGGGTAATTTTTTTTTGCGCTTTCATACAATTTAAAATTTCTCTAATTTTTTACATTTAAAGTTTGTAAACTGACCATATTTTAACCAATTTTGATTTATCCTTTGATGTCGTATAGTTTGCTGATCAAATTCATCCCCTGCTGCATCCTAACCGTTGTAAGCATCGGGCTTGTCCGATCCCTGCTGAAGGCGCGCAAAACTCGCGCCCGACTTTTGAAGTGCGGTACAATTTTCTACAAACTTCCCGCCGATGTCCGGAACGCGTCAAACAAGTCGGAAGCGGGAAACTCCGGACTAGATAAACTAACCAAGAAAAACATGCTGGAGCCGCGGCGCGCCTCAGTTGGCGCGGGGATTATCCCCGACGGGCGCAAAAACAGCCGGATCAGCAGTGGAAGCGGCAAAAATTGGGACAATGAGTTTGACCGAACCACTTGGATGCTGTTGGTCGTCCTCATCCTTTTTTTGATGACGGAAGGGCCCGGGGCGGTCGCGGGAATTTTGGCGGGGGTTTTGGAAAAATTTTACCCGGGTGTTGTCAGCCAGTGCTATTTGCCAACCCTCAATTTCATGTTACTGTGCGGCTTTTTGTCAAGCATCCCCTCATTTTTTGTGTATGTCACAACAAGCGCCAAATTTCGAGCGACTCTTTTACGAGTAATAGGGTTCTACTGGCCCGGAGACCGAGGGCCTAATCTACTGGTTTCCGGGCGAGGTCAAAGGTCAAAATCCGAATTCAAGGAGAGGAGTGTGGAAACAAGTGTGATTTAACGCACCTTTTAAGCTTTTTTACGTGTAAATATGTTGTAAATAATTTTGCCATTTAAAAAGTATGTAAACCCTATCAACCATTTATGACGTCGCCAAAATAGTCGCCTGTCAACTATTTTTTTGTACATAAACTGTTTAAAATTTTGAAGTGTCGGAAATTAAATTAAACGAGTCTTTTCTGTATTTAGGTCGAATTTTCAGTACTTTAAATTTTTTATTTGCATAAAACTTTTGAAAATTACTAAAAACGTCAAATTTTCATGTTTCGACTGTTACCTTGAGCGCTTTTAAAAATTCTGTGTCCACTTTTCCCGTTTTTCCCAGTGGTAGCTCCTTTAGAATAAAAAGTCCACCCCGAAGGCTCTTGTATGAGGCCAAATTACCTGAAAAAATCAAAATTTTGAAAAATCTTTCAAAAAATTAGTTTTTTGTCGAATTTTTGAAATTTTAATAAAAAATTGTACCGTGCGAAATTTTTTGTATGTCTTGAGCGGTCACTTGCACTTGAACGTCCTTTTTGAGGGTCACAAAAGCCCGGGGAATGGTTTCACCCTCAACTTGGGGATCCGGAACGCCGACCACACTGACCGAGGCCACCGCTGGATGGCCTAAAATGACGTTTTCTACCTCACTGGGCACAATGTGGTTGCCCTGGTATTTGAAGCAGTCCTTTGACCGGCTGACCACAAACACGAATCCGTTGAGGTCAAAGTAACCCGTGTCCCCCGTTTTTATGAAACCGTCGCCCACAAACGTGTTCAGCGTCTCCTAATAGTTGCGTTTTTTTCAAAATATGCATTTTTTCTATAATTTGAGGGGAAATTTCAAGAATTTCTGAAGAATATAATTTTTATCCAAAAGATGGCGATACCTGCGGGTTGTTGAGATAGCCCGTGAACATGGCAGGACTTTTAAAGTACAATTCTCCGTATTGATTAGGCCCTAAAATTTCCCCGTCGTCCAGACTGCGCACCATCAACTCGACTTTGGGAAGAAGTTTTCCAACACTGCCGGCGGGAATATCTGAATTCGATGTAAAAAACCCGGCAATTTGAAATAAAATTCGCGTTTTTCCCGAAATTTTAAATTTTTTAAACATTTTTAGAGCTAAAAACGGTAATTTTTAGTATTAATTCGGAACTTGGCCAACGAACTCCATCTAAAGCGTGGTCATCGGATTGAATTGCCAAATTCCTGGTGCAGGTTAAAAGCGCGGATTCTGTCATGCCATACACCTAAAACGACAATGAGGATTTTCGAAAAAAATCGAAAAACCCGAATTTTGAAAAAAATGGAAGTAGTTTTTTTGGCTTGCATAAAAATGTAAAAAAAAACTCACAATTACAACGGTGGCCTTCAACTTTTCCTTGATGACCTCGTTAAAACTGGGACTGATGACAATGCCGCCGGTGACGATGTATTTTAGGGAGGTCAAGTCGTACCCGGCCGCCTCCTGGTCATTGGCCAATTGAAGCATGTGCGTGGGAAAACCGTAGATCATGCTGGGCTGAAAAAGGTCACAAAAAATGGCCACTTAAAATTATGGCCTTTTAAAATGACCTTTTTTTGGCAAATTTTGTACGTTTTTGTACTTTGTATTTGTGAACGGCCTGAAAAATGGCGGTTTTGGTAACTTTTCGGAACAAGAGAAACGGACGGGCGTCGGCCATCATGAAGAGTCCAATCGCAAAGGCGGACACGTGTGTGGGTCGGGAGGCGACCAAGAGGTCGAAGGAGGTCACCTGGTCAAAATTTTCCGATTTTCGCTCATTTTCCGGGTTTTCCGTTTTTGATTGACCCTCGAAAAGACACCCCCGGCGAATCTCCAGGATTCTGAGACACACAGAGTGACTGTAAACGCACCCCTTTGTGGGGCCGGTGGTACCACTTGTGGACAAAATGAGGGCCGGGTCATCCCCTCTCACGGAAAGTTCCGGGAGTGCTTTTTAAAATCCGGACAATTTTTAGATTTTAGGATTAAAACCGATTTCTTTTTCAAGTTTTTGACCAAATTGTGGTGCCAAATAGTGTGGTACCATACCTTGACCATCGTCCTCAAAAAAATTGTGGAGAAAAGTACACCCCTCAAAATTGACCTCTGAGGTCAAAGTCAAGGAGTGACCACAATATTCGGTCATTTTGGAGCTGACAATAATTTCAACGGGCCAAGGAACATTTTGGACCGCCTTTTTGGCCTCGGTCACTGTCTCGGGGTCAACCAAAAACCACTTGACCCGGGACTCGATGATCCGCTGACCCATGGTGACCGCATTCTCTTCCGGGTAAATGGCCCGCATCACCCCGTTCGCCCGCCACACCCCTAGCATGACCAGGTAGATGGAGGCTTCGTGGGAGCTGTACAGGACCACGTCGCCCTTGGTCATCCCGCGGCGGGCCAGGACGCTGGCCATGCGGCGCGAAAACGATTCGACCTCTGATACGTGGTAACCGTGACCCGACTCTGGGTTTTCCTGTATTTTTATGCATTTGAAATTTGAACACCCCTTAAAAACGTTGACGATCAAAAATCGCTAAATTTAACCGTACGCTCTATTTTAAAAAAAGATTAAAATTTGTGACCTTACAACAAATTTGACGTGACCTCGCCCATTTTTGCAGGCTTTGGACACACGGTTCAATAAATAGTGAACTAGGGTTTCTTCGCGCGGGAATTCCCACTTAAAATCGTATGGGCTGACGAGAATTTCTGATTTGGTCATTTCCCCTGGAATTAATTCTACACACAATGTGACGATAAATGAAAATGGCAAACGATGCAGAAACCTGGATTTGCAAATTGGCAGAAATCTCGACCTAGTCAACCTTGAATCTGATTCAAAAACTTGACCATCGACTATTTGTATTCAAGCTCAAAATACACAAATCTACACATAAAATATGCATTGAAATGTACAAGAGTTGACAACAGGTTTTTTATGTCCACCTTCGGTAATTTTAAAACATTGTAAATTCGTGTAGATGATGCTACAATATATTGCAGAAAATTAAATCTTGTTTGAATCTTTTTTTTTATGAATTCTCCAGCATTATATAAAATATTCATGATTTAATGCAGAAAAAGACGTTTTGTTTGCGCCTAAAATTGTGGATTATGTACAAACACATTCTCCGTTTTTTAAACATTTACCTTCAACATTAAGGGCGAAAAAATATGTATAATAAAATTGGCGGGGAATACTTGAATTTGTTTTTATTTTTTGAAACTGGGGTGGGGTACAAAAACGCCCGCAAAGTCGAAATCATCCCGTCGGTAAATTCCAAGCTCTTAGGTCTAAAGTAACAGAATTTAGTCAAAATGTCCACGACTTTTTGGAAATTGTAAGAAAAATTTTGAAAACGACCATTTTTGAGCAATGGCCGTTGTTGCAACAAATTTTTGGGCTAAATTGTTTGCTTGCACCTATAGCAGCGGCCCAGAATATAAATATACTATGCAAATCGATGAACAATCCTTTGCTTTAAAATTTTGCCGCTAACTTTTGAATTGTGTGGCAAAAGCCCGGGCAAAAAAATTGTCAATATTCGTCAGCCAAACATTGGCCCATTTTTGGCCAGATTCGGCCCAATTTTGAATTGCGAGTCCGGCCGAATTCTACCAAAGTTTTTTTGGCAGTCAGCTTTTTAGCAAATTCAGCAGAAATTTCCCGAGTGTGTGGCCAAAATTTTGCCCGTTAAATTTACCCTTAAATTTAACCCCAGAGTTAAACGTACGAAAATTTAGCCCCTGACGGCTAATTTTTAGCTGAACTTGCTTTAGCTGATCATCCAAAGCATCAAACGACTGTAAAAAAATGTTAAATTCAAAAACTTGCCAGCTCGTTCATTTGTATAGCATTTACGACAGTCATGAAATGCAAAATATTATCCGCATTGTTTATGCCTATCTATAGATGGCGGGAAATTTTAAGTTGGCCTTATTTCACTCGTATTACATACAAACAAACTTCAAAACTCGGCCTGTTTCTTGAGTTTGAGTTTGAACTTTAACGTGAAACACAATCAAGTTGTTGGCTTTGGCTCAATTATTATTACAAAAAGACAATAGACAATAATTTTTGTGGTATATATTCGTTCCTCCTTTTCCACAGACAGACAAATAATGTATGATATACACACACGAGGAACTTGCTGCTGTACATTTTTAACTCGATATTTTACGACCTCAAAATTTACAGTCTGTCTGTACATTATTTAGCATTTACGTTAAACGTGGATAAAAATAATTTTTGCTGTACTGTTGTTCACCTTTGTACGAAACGAAGACGACTAAAGCACAAAAAATACACAAAAATACTCAACATAATACAAAAAAAGTTTGAATTTTCCTGCTTTTTTGACAATGGGCGACCGGGACTGGGATCGCGACCGGACATTTCACAGCAATCGGGGCAGCGCGGGATCCTCCGGGAGATATGAAAGCGGGAAGAGCAGAGTTGAGGAGTGCGTCACGGCGGCAAACCGAATTCCGCTGGGCGTCCGGCGGACTATTCGTCAGCGGCCTTCCCCTTATGGCCCAGGGCGGGTATCTTTCGCCGGCGGGAGTCTCCTGCGACCCGCCTATATTGCCAACGCCAAGCCGCCGTCAAATAACAATAATAACAATGGTCCTGGTACAAGCGCAAGTGCAATGTTGGGGGCCGGTACCAGTGGTACCAGAATTAGTGCCGTTGGGGCGGATACCAGAATAGGAAAAGACGCCACTACAGATTTACCGTCGTTAATGGCCCTGGACCCGGCGGAAAAAGTCGGCGGGTGCGCCAAGTCCGTGTTGTTCCCGCCGCTACCCGCTCAAAAGCCCCAAGCCGGCGGAAACCAAAAACCGCCGCTACCTTCACTAATGTCGAATTTGAACCCCAGTCAAAACAAAAACAACCACCATCGAGGTCAACAAGCCGACCCGGAGAATGGAGAATGGAAAAACCCGGGGTACTCCACCTTTAATCGCCCGCCTCCCGGATATGCGGCAGCGGCGGGATCTCAATCAAGTAGTCACGCCAGTCAGTCCTACTATGATAACAGTTATAGCAATAGTGCGGGAATCGAATCAAGCGACAGTGGTAACAATAGTGGGGCCGGTGGCACCTGGAGTTATAGTATATAGTGACCAAACGTCGACATGGCGGTCTCAACCTATTTAGAACTTCAAATTTATGAAAATTTATGTAAAAATCACCCATTTTGGATATATTTAGACAGATTTTAAAATAAAAACGTGTGTTTTGGTTGAAAAAAATACAAATTTTCAAAAGCAACAGTTTTATTTAAGGGTCAAAGGTCAACATCAAAGTTATTAGGTCAAAATCAAAGTTCTATTTTTAAAATCACGGTTTTAAGGTTAAAATCAACGTTTTAAGGTCAAAATCACGGTTTTAAGGTCAAAATCAAGGGTCTATTTTCAAAATCACGGTTTTAAGGTCGAAATCACTGTTTTTAGGTTAAAATCAACGTTTTAAGGTCACAATCACCGTTTTAAGGTCACAATCACCGTTTTAAGGTCAAAATTACCGTTTTAAGGTCAAAATTACCGTTTTGAGGTCAAAATCGCCGTTATGAGGCCAAAATCGCCGTTTTAATGCCAACAACAAAGTTTAATTTTCAAAATTACGGTCAAAATCAAAGTTTAATTTTCAAAATTACGGTTTTAAGGTCAAAATCACAGTTTAAAGGTCAAAATCAGTTTTATTTTCAAAATCATAGTTTTAACAACAAAAATTACCAAGTTATGAAAATCCTAAATCCTCCAAGTTTTACAAAAAGTCAACAACGTCCGCGCACATTTTGTGGTCAAAAAAGTAGAAGAGGATGAGCCCCGTTGTCATAGCGATAGAGAAGAAGACGAAAATCCATAAAAACATTCGTCGGGCAGATGACCCCTGAAAAAATGTGACCTTAAGATACAAATTGTGACCGAATTGTGCATTCTCTTCATTTTTTGTTTTAAAAACTGAAGGGTGGAAAAATCAGGAAAATTACGCACGGCAATGTCCTTATTTTCAGGATGTGGAGCCATGCGCAGATGCGCAATATTGTAGGCGCGCGAGATGTGCGCGCCGCGGATAAAGTCTACGTAGCACACCAAATACTGGAAGAAACAAAAGGTATACACATTTTTAAGCAGGAAATAGAAGAAAAGCGTGCGTTTTAAAGGTCATGGGTCATGAGTCATAGGTCAAAGGGACAAACTCACAGACATAAAAAGGTGAATCATAAAATAGGTGACGATCCAGGCGACTAGAAGCTTCGAGCTGAGACAGGGCATTCCATCCGCCATGTGCAAAGTCTGGTACACGTTTGTAACTAGGTTCAAAATATCCGCCGGTTTTCATAAAATTTTGGCGCTTTTTTGGTACCAAATTTATTTCATTGCGACTTTTCATAGTAAAACAGGGAAAATGGGGTAATTTTTTTACAGGCAACAAAAAGCGCGGCATGACCCAGAAACCCGTGGACAACGTTGAGACACTGTGACGAAGTCTTCCGGTTTAGCAGTGTAACCACGTAGCCCGTCACAATTTGACCGAAAACCATGAAGGTCAAGAAAAGGCCCGAGATGCAGTGGAAGCTCCAGCCATTTGACCCTTGACCTGGAAATCTTTGAAGCCCGTAGTATTCACACCCGATCGCTGCGAAGGTCAGAAGTATGCCTAGCCAGCTAAGCATCAGGTGCCACTTAAAAAAGGTCAGAGGTTAAAAACATTATTGAGGGATGTTGACCAAATTTGGGTAAACGGTCGTGAAAATTGTGGCAAAGTGGTAATTTTGTTAAATATTCAGGAGATTTTTTGGAAAACTGGTAATTTTGGTAAATATTCAGGAGATTTTTTGGAAAACTGGTAATTTTGGTAAATATTCAGGAGATTTTTTGGAAAACTGGTAATTTTGGTAAATATTCAGGAGATTTTTTGGAAAACTGGTAATTT
>JAQIVE010001976.1:0-21836 GCA_034698285.1 Sminthurinus bimaculatus | reverse complement strand
CTGAAAACGGCTATGCGTATATTTGCAAGTTCACAAAACGGTCACGTACAGAAATGCAAGTTTACAATACGGCTATGTCATATATGAATTCAATGGCGCGCAGCCGTATTGTAAACTTGCATTTTTGTACGTGACCGTTTTGTGCACTTGCAAATATGCGCGTAGCCGTTTTGTGAACTTGCAAATGTTTCCATGACCGCTTTGTGAATTACATCGACGATTTGTATATGTAATACCTATGTATGCTATAGATAGATGATAGAATTCTGCATATTGTACAACAACAAACACTGCATCTGTGTGTATATCGTACAGTTTGTATGTTAGACTTGCCAAAAACAGATGTTTTTACCTCTCTTCAATCTCCAGATACATATATAGAATGGTGTATGCATAGTGTAATTATATGGTAGAGATTTTTCACCATCACATTTTAATGTACACATCTGTCTGTTGTTACTTTGTGCGTCAGATTTTACCGGCATTTGTACCTACAAACGCTTGTACATATTTTTGAGCCTGCAGCATAATAATATATTTTTTACGAAAGAAAAAAATGATTTTCCAAACAAAATACAATTTATCATCTCAAGGTTGATTTTTCAAACCTCAAAAACCTCTGAATGCACGTGAAATTGTACATGTAGATTGCATACATTTTTTAAAAGATATGTATAAAAGGTGCGCATTTTGGAGCAGAGCTGAAAACTACACCATTTATTCATCTTTTGAGGCTACGCTTTAGTTGTCAACCCACTATTTATGTATGTATGTTGTGATAAAATCCTATCTAATCTAAATCTTGTCCCAAAATCGTTCTTCAGAATAATGAAATGCTCGGTACAAAACTTTTTAACGGATTTATTATGGGAAATAATTTTCATTAGGCGATAAAGCCAAAAGACTAAAAAATCTAATTATCGCCTTGATCAGTGTACTGTTGTATGCATGTATGTATTATAGTATATAGTCATAATCACACCAGGTCACAAGGCATGTATTTATACTAAATGGGTACAGGGTACAGTGTAAATAAAATATGTACAAAGCAGATAGAGGGAATGTCATAGTCACCTTTGTTTGGCCATCGTCATAACCATAAAAAGTTAACAAAAAACCCATTAAGTTTTGAGGTCTAAAAATGTGACCATAAAATCCTTATTGTTTCTGATAGTTGATGACCTTTCTCCTCTGTATCTGCCTCTACATACATGTATATTTGCCTTTTCCCCTTTGCAGTGTTTTTGTGCTGTTGACCCTCGTAAAACGGTTTTTATGTATGTGTCGTGTATTAGATTTTCACACTGCAAACTGAAGCTTAGCCGACTTTTCCCATAGTCATAGTCATAGAGTACAGATAAATATTCTCACCGTAATTCTGCAGTATTGAGATATTGCTGTATCTACATCTACACTCTAATACAACACAGTCACATTTATGTACATTCATATTCAGATTTCACAGATATCTGGGTAATAGGTATGTCATGTCGTGTGTTTGCCACACACACACACATCGAAAAAACCGAGTGGGGAGTCGAGAGAAGGAAAATCAATTTTTCACATTCATTTCCTGCCTATATTTATGTGTTACATAAACAAGAAACAAGTACACAAGTACCAAGTTGAGTAGACACCCACACAACACACACACACACACACATAAGACCTACATAACTACATAACTACACACTACTCACACACACACACACACACACACATCAACATCCGATGGATATCCATCCTCATTTCTCGGTGTATTTGCACAGGGAAGAAAAAGCTTGTATGTACGTATGTATACATAATCATTTCCAGAGATTTCCCCTGTACATACATATTCCATTTTCACTTCCACTTCCAACCTTGCTTTTCCCTGCTTGAGCAAAGTAAAGCAGAAAATCCCATCATATTGCTCCACTATATACATTATACACACATAGTCCATGCTCTATGCTATATGTATGTTTTGTTTAAGCAAACCCACATGTGTGGACCTAATTCTCATAATTTGTGTTGAATAAATAGTAAATAGTGAATAGAGTAGACAGGAGACAGTCAGCGTATTTGAAGTTGGTACAAAGTACAAAGTGTACAAACTCTGTATGTATGTATGTATAATATAAATGAATAAGTACATACATGTATTATGTATGTATGTGTAGGCAAGTACGTTTGTATGAGGAGCAAAGTTGTACTTGGCAAACTTTATCCATATATCTTGACTGTACAGGCATTTTGGATGACAGGATGACAGGAAGAAAGGAGCAAAGAGAAAGAGAAAGAACAGAAGAACAGAGCGAGAAGCTCCATGCACGAGAAGAGCTTGGAGCAAAAACTCAGTCAAATTCTATATTGCACGCATATACATTATACATGTATGTATGTATCTATGTATGTATGTAACCCACACATTCAAAAGAGCTGGAGAAGTTAGTTATGAAAACTGGAACCGTACTCATATGTACATACAGGGAACTGGAAAACTCGAGCTTCCTGCATTGTCTTGTTTTGTCTTGTTCGCATCGCATCTACATTCGCTCCACTCCCTTCTGTTTAAAGGCAAACTATGTATAATGTACATACAGTCGAAGCCTCCATCAGTCACGATATTATTTTATTATGGACGAACACCCGGCTCGTCCTCTATGCTATGTATAGCATATTCTACTACAACAACAATAATAATGATGATGATGATAATTTTGGAGGTGTGAGTTGATTTTGATTTTGATGTTGTTTTGCATCGTCTTTCCCTGCTGTGTGTTCAGTGTTCAGCTCCTACCACTACACACAACTGCTGTCGTCCTCATCATCATGGTTGCTGTGCTTTTACCAGTTATATGTTATATATGGCTTTTTATTGGATTTGTGGAGGCACTCCGACAAACTGTGGGTAAATACGGAGGTTGCGGTTCCCATAATATTTTCCTACTCTCTCCAAATTCAAATTCGAATTCGAATCGAGAAGGAAGCGGAAGCCAAATTCATATTCTAAAGACGGAGATGACGATGACGAGTACGAGGACGAGTAGGATTCGGGGAACGAGAATGGGTACGACGACGACGGAGACGGATATGGATACGACGACGAAAACGAAATCGAAATGGAGAAAAGACAAGAGGAACCCATAGAAATGTGAGCATACATATGAATACACATATTATGCATACATACATTCATTCAAACCTATCTCTGTGTTTCGTGCATAAACCAGGATCACATTCAGAGCTGGGCGTCCTTTGTGTGTGGAGAAGGTTGCAGAATTTATTAGAATTTCCTAGATGGATAGATAGGTCGTCGCTCGTCGTTCGTCCCTCGTCGCTTCCTCAGCACTCCTTTACCATTACACAAACAGACACACACACACACGTAGATAGATAGGGCGATAGATGGATATGGTGGCGGTATGGCAGTGGGAAGTGAGAAAAGGAGAATCGGAAGGCATCCATAGAAACACACACACATGCATATAGAGAACGCACCCACTGTGTGTGCAAAACACAAGATGAGCAGATAGAATCGCCAGGAATTCTGCTCTGGTTTCTCTGTGCGTTTTCTCTTGCTTTTGCTCTTGCTCTCTTCCTCCTGCTTTTGACTGAGTCAAGATCCAATCTTTGAGATATCGTTTGGGGTTTTCCTATAGATAAGGTAGGCAGATATGGGTATGAACATGAAGGTGAGTTTATTATATGACCCCCTCCCCCCAATACACACACACACACACACACACACAAATCCACAAACTCACACTCATACACACCGTCGTCACTATCACTATGCAACGGCTCTTCTTTTCTTTCACTCTCTATCTCTCTGTCTCTTTCTCTGCCGACTTCTAAGGAAAGGAGCGAACACACACACACACACAGCGGCGAATGGCAAACAAAAAGTGCATTGAAAGCCCAAGTTGAGGAGAGAAATAGAACAGAAGAGAAGAAAAGTATATGTACCATGTACTTATGTAACTATGAAGACTGTAGAGTGTAGACGTGCAAAGTCTGAATAGAAAACACACATAGAAAGGAGACCAAGTTGAGTTGAGTTGGTTTAGGGAGAAACTTATCTGGTTTGTATATCTACGCATTCATGGATGGATGGCATCTTCCGTAATTCTATAATTCTATCCCATAATTTTATAATAATATTAGACCCCCCATTCTACTTATGTATACTATCGTACCATACATCACCGAGTAATAAAGCCATAGAGGAAAATATGATACATACAAATGGTACACCTTGCATTCACACTACTTTCTTCTTCTTATAGGACAAAACATAAAGGCTCGCTGTACATACAGATATTGTAAATCTTCCTTTGTTGTTCAGTTTCTCACATACGAATACGAATTCCTGTTTATAAAGATAACTTCCTGCTTTCTGCATGCATGTATGTGTACAATAAATATAGGTATAGCTACATATATGTATGTGCTTTAGTTTATTTAGTTATCGTTATCAAAAATCCACAGTTACCCACAAATTTTCTATGCATCGTATGGACATAAATAAACCATAGATTACAATGCACATTATATTATTACGTATTTGTATGGCTGAAAGATAAACCGTGCATGAAGATGTGTTTTATTTGATTTTATATGACATAAAATGAAGGTGCTGCTTTCTCTCTTTTCTTCTATACATATATAGCAGCCTAGACTATGACTGTGAGTATTACTATTACTAATACCAATAATAGCAATAATATGGTGAGAGACGTAGTGTGTTATTGTTCCGTACATGTATATGTATATATAAGTATTCTCGTTTCTTACCTCGTTCGCAGAAGGCTCCCTCAAAGTCAATATGTTTGCAGTCGCAGACGGGGCCCGAGTCGGTGGAAATGCAAAAGCCTCCATTGTGGCAGGGATCCTGGAAGCAAGCAAGCAAGCAGAGAAAACAGAGTAAATATGAGATATGAAATGAAATACCTCGTAGGGATAGTTCACAAAATAGAAACACACAATATTATTTAGTAGGAGTGAGGAGGGACAGTCACCACATCCACAGTCAGTCGGTCTATTGTACTGTGTGTGTGTGTATTGTAGATATTATTATTATTATTATTGTATATTATTATATCATGTGCAATTTTGTACGGTATGATGCGGTGTAGTATATGTTGTGTGGTGTGGTTTGGTATTTGGTATTTGAACTATGTACATATCTTATGTATAGGAGAAAATCACAGATAGGTTGAATCCTGTTGTCTTGCCTTGCATTCCCTTGACTTTCAGGATATTTGTATTCTTGCCCGTGTTTGTATTTGTATTTGTGTGTGTACAGTGTGCAGACAGACAGTAGGGAGGCATTGTATTTTATATTCGACAATACATTTTGCGGATTCAAGAGCCGATAGGCATAATAATAAATATCTTCAAATAACCGTGGTAAAACGTACATATGGGAGAAAATACAGATAAAAGGAGAGTAAGTGTGCGAGGATATTGCATGTGTGTATGTGTATGTGTGTATTGTGTATTGTGTATTTGTATGTAAGGATGAAGGGGCTGTGTTTTGTGTTTGTATAGATGTGTGTTAAGGAAATATTTTATGAGAAAGAGGACTTACATGTCTTTCGCAAGCTTCCGTGGGACCAGAGACCAGACCCTAATTAATCATCAAAAAAGGAATTCACGTTAGTTACATGGACGAGCTTAACTGTAGTATTATACATACATACATGTTACACATTATTATAGTTTAGTATAGCGCGCAGGAATAACATAGTCATGTGCATAAGTAGATGTACATATGTAAGTAAATCTATACCGGGACGTTTCGTGCAACAAAATATGAACTACTCGTTTCAGCTCAGTGTACTGTATAATAGACGAGTTGTGTATGTATATATTTGTACAGAGTATATTTGGAGCCAGAACAAAAACAAAAACCAGACTCAGCACCAAAACCAGAATCAGAATCAGAGCCAGAGTCAGGGGCAAAGGCAAAGGCAGAGTTAGAGTCACAGTCAGAATCAGACTTTGCTTTGTGAGCGGGAGTTGAATTTCGAGTTGGAGTTGGAGCTGGAGCCGGAGTCGGAGCCGCCGTGCCAACCGAATGCGGTGTTCTCTCTCTCTTTCTCTTTCTCACTCGCTTTCCTTGGTTGGGTAATGAATGGCCAACAACTACATAACAAGGTAATAATGGACGGCCACCCATCGAGACAAGAACAAAGTTCAAGTTTTAAAATTCATTATAGCGTGACTCGTGGCGATTTCACTTCTCTCGGCTCTTCTCCTCGCCTTTGCTTTTGCTTTCTTCTATTTTACTGTCTTTTCTCTCTTCTCTCTCTCTCTCTCCGGCTTTCCCCATTTACAATATTTCCCTTTGCTTTGGTTTCCACACAACACCAAACACCAACAAGAGGAGGAACAGGCCAGAGTCTCGTCCGTGTGTATATATACATATTATGCACATCTATTATTTTTTCTTCACCCCATGCAATACACTCACACACACTCTTTTATTCTCTCTCTCGCTCTCATTCTCTGACTTTGAAAACTCTGCTTGTGCTTCCTCCTCTACTTACTTACTTTTCCGACTTTTCTGATTGTAGTTCTTCCTCTGATAGTCCTGTACATTGTACATTGTACATATATACGAAAAGTCAACATCAAGACTCATCAAGGGAAGAGCAAAAGTCTAATTCAAGAGTCATTCCACGCCATTCAACGCCACGCCATGCTAAACTTAGTTAGACCAAAAACCGAGCCGGACAACAACTACAGTAACAAAAGTAGACATTTTCAAACACTAACAATACACAAGCAGAAGTAAAAACTAGTGGAGGCATTTACGTTTGATGTACTTCAACTTTTCTCTTTGCGACATTCGATATCCCGACCTTTCTATATGCATATATGCATAAAGGTCTTTGTATACTCGCAGTTGTGGAAAACCCGAACCTGGAAATGTCTGTTTTGGCAAACGAAACATTAGCTTGTAAACAGTGTTTATGTATGTACATCTGGAAAAAAAATTCCCATACAACAATATTATGAATAGAATCCTATAGGATAGTAAAAAATCTCAGTTTACAAAAGTCATTGGAAAAAAAATTCCCGTAGACTCCTATCCCAGCTTAATCTTACGACAGTCTGTACAAAAAATTCAATTGTTTTCCGAGGGAAATGTCCGTACCAGTTGAACTTGAAGAAACATGAGATGAGTTCTCTTCCTCGTTCCTAAGTTGAACTTGAGCTATGTATTGTGTCTGAAATTCAGCATCGGCTTTGGCTTTAGCTTATACTTAAACTTCAACTTGAACTTATCACCCATGCAAATGTGAGATAGATGGATGTGTGAGATTCCTCCATTCCAAAGTATGGAGCTAACTGACTGACTGACAGCTTGAGAACAGAAAAGAAAAGGCATCCGAGAAGGGAAGCATACATGGGATGGAGAAACAGATGACTTAAAAAAGAGACGATCCAAAGACGGATCGTATTTCTTTAATGTCGTTTTTTCCTTTTTTCGTTCTTCCCTTTGACTTTGACTTTCTTTCCACTCTCCTCTTTGACTTCTTTTTCTTCCCTCACACACGACAATGGTCGGGGAAAAGAATAAAGAGAGTAGAGAATACAGAGCACATACATACAATGGAAGAATTGAATAACGCTAATGCCCAGGAAAAGAGTTTTTACATTTTAAAATTACACCAAATGTATGCCCATACATGCATGTTTTTGTTCATTTTATTCCCTTTTCTCCTCAATTTTTCCCAATACATGTGTATAACGTTTCCCTATTCTCCGTCAACCCCTTTATCTTTCTCCAGTCAAACTTTGTTCCCTTTTTTGCCCCTTTGAAACCGTCTTGTGGATACAATACATTGTACATTTTATTCTATTTTTCTGGCTGTTTTTCTTCTTTTCCCACTCAATTTGATTTTATTCCATTCCATCTCATTCCATCTCCATCCAGTCGATTTTGACTCTGACTCTGACTTGGACTCCTTTTCCCCCCTTTCTCGATAATATAATATAATCCACACACAAATAAACAACATTATACATCATCCATCCATCCATCCATCCATTCACATCCACACATGTATGTATGTACATCTACAAAATGTACAGCACATCTTTATGTACATCTATAGTTGGGATAGCATAGAGCATGACTTGACAGGGCAAACAAACAAACACACTGTAAATGCAAACACAACCGTCTTTTATATCACATTATCACATAATGCAGTCAAAAGTATGGAAAGTGTATCGAGAATTCATGCACAGGCATCATGTACACATACACATATACATACACATTCAGCAACGGCAACAAAGTGCAGTCAGGAAGAAAAAGAAGTAGGAGTAGGAAAAGTGGAGGAGGGAAAGTAGAAAAATACAAATACAAAGTAAGTTAAGTGGCCTTTCCAACTTTTTTCTCCAATGTGAATGTCGAAGGAGAAACTCCCAAGAAGCGAAATAAAGTAGAAAAAAGTCTAGTTACATATATATAAATGCATACATGCACGCATTTTTCTGAAGTATGTATATACTATATAACCCGTACTCTACAAAATGAACCGAGCGAGAGAAAAGGGGAGAGAGATAGCAAAAGGCCTTCACAGGCCTTGCAGTTTTGGATGCAAAGGAAAGGGAAAGCCAAAAGGAAAAAAAAAGACGGGCCAAATGGGGGAAAAGGTAAAAAAGATACCTGCATAAATAATATGTATTATATGTAGTATGTATATGGACTAAGCTGGAGGAAAGAGTATCCTACGCAAAAAATCCTTCGTCAGTATCCCAAAAAAACTGTATGTACATAGTTGCATGTGTAATACATACACATACACACAAAGTTCTGGGCTATCTCTATCGTTTCTCCCATGTATTTCTACCTTTTTCTAGTCGGTGTTTGCCTGTTTGCCTGCTCCTATCTACAGAATACACGCATAATAAAATACACCTATCTATCTATATCTTGAGCGATTTATCTGCATTCATCCAATGCCTCATGTCTCTCCTCACGCTTTTCCAAGGCTTCCATTTTCCTATGTACTTCCAGCTCCCACACCAGCCCCAACTCTATTTTTCTCAATCTAATATCTACGTTTATATATTATACAATAAATACATGTGCATATAAAATACGCGTTTGTGTATGTACATACAAGTATTTTTATATGTACATTGTACATTTCTTTGACTCTGAAGTTAGTTTGTCTGTGCATTTTTGCTTCCTCGCTGCATAACATGCACACACGTTTGCTCACTTTTTCTGCTATTCTTCTGTGTGCCTCTGTATACATATACATTATACATACATACACACAACATAAATATGTGTAACATGCCAGAGATTGAGATTCTCGCACTATTTTCTATATTATAATATGGTTTTTTGGGTTTAGAGACAAGTCGGCTTTATTCGTCTAATATAAATACACAACAGGGAAAAACTATCTAACGGCGAGGGGAGAAAAAAGAGGCAAAAAGTTTTTTCTATCCTCTTTTCTCTCTCTCTCTCTCTCTTTATTCCCACTTTTCCATTCTTATACATTTTTCTTGCTTTCCTACTCTTCTACTTTTGATAGGATACATTTTCTTGGTGAGGTTTGCTTTGCCTTGCTTTACTTTGCTTTGGTTAGAAAAACTTTCTTCTTCTTCCTACTCCTCCATGACAATATTCCGGGGTAACCCTGAAGAGCAGAGCAAGCCATGAGAGGAGATGGAAAGAGTCTCGACTTGAATTCCGAGTTGTAACTGAGACTGAAGATGAAGAAGCTGAAGCAAAAGCTGAGATGAAACTAAAACGAAAAGTTGTGTTTGTCTCCATGTTTATGTATACATAAATACATATACATACATTACACATACGCCGTGAAAGATGGATATACATAAATACACCCATATTTTATATAAAATAGTTTGTTTTTCCAAAATGCAAATACGGAAAGATATAAAGGTATACATACACATAATATGTAGGTGGATACAAATAAATATACAAAACATTGTACTGTGCCGTGCTTGTTTATATAAATCTACAATACAAATGTTGTATGTATGTATGTATACTGGGTGCCTGGATGTGTGGTGTGATGAAAGAAAGGAGAATATTAGATATTAGATTCGACTCTGATTTATAAGATGAAGACGAACAAAACGAAATACGTGCTACTCGTCCGTCCATAGACAAAAAGGAGGCGAAGAAAGAGTATACATATAGGAAAAGTTGACAGGATTGTGATTGAAACGCAAGATGAGATAAGAAGAAATGTGTGTTTGAAGACAGGAGACTGACGATGAGTAATTAATACAGTTTTCCTTCACTTTCCTATGTATATACATATACACTATACACATATAGAATACATAATAATGATACTATAACTGTAATACTGTGTAGTTATACACATAATACATGCATATGCATTATCTCCCACTTTGAGCTTTCAGCTTCTCCTTTCTCATCAACTTGCTCTTCCTCGTATTCGTATTTGTATTCGTCTTCATCTTTACATTAGACAGACAATACAATGTGTGAGCAGAGTTCCCGTTCTATTTGCTGAGTAAACTTCAGGCCTGGACTAATATCCATGCATATTATGTGTTTTCCAACTGTATTTGTAGTTACTTGTATTCGTATTCCTATTCCTATTCCGATTTCCATTTGTATTTCCAAAGCATCTGGCAAATACTAATACGCATACGTACATATTACATGTATGTATGTGTGTACCAAGAAAATGAAAGAGAGCAAGCAGCAAAAACATATAATAAGATGGTAGACGTAGATAGAGCAAAAAACGGAATTTTAGTACAGAAATTCGAGCAAACTATGCATGTATGTACAAATCTGTATAAACAACGAGTGTGTATAGTGTATAGTGTATACACACACATGTATAAATACTTATGAGTATGTACAGAGCACACAGTTTTTGCAAATGCAAATAATATGTAATATGTTCAAATATCGTGTATGTATGTATGTATGTATTAAAAGCAAAAGACACAAGACGAGGAAGAAACTTGAAGAAGAAGAAGAAGAAGAAGAAGAAAATGATGAATCAAGTCGTCAACAAACTAAACAAAAGCATCATGCCAATCATGTTTGCGTAAATGAGAAACAGACTCCAACTCATGAGAAAGAGAGAGAGAGAGAGAATGGAGAATGAAGAAAGAGCTTCACTTGTTCCCTTCTACTGTAAGACAGATAATGTAAGGAAAGACACAAGAACAGAATGCCGAGAATAAGTTAAAGTTTTCACAACAACTCCAAGAATGAGAATGAGAAGAACCAGCGGAAGAAGAAGCACAAGGAGTAGGAGAAGAAAGAGAGAAAAAACGGAAAAGGGAATTTCAACATAAATAAATAGGTTGACAAGATTGTTCTTTAGCTATAAATAATTTCCCTCGAGTCCCACCAAAAACCATGGCAAGAAACGAAGAAAACTAAAAGGAGGCAGAAGAACAAGAAGAACAAGAAGAACAAGAAGACGATGACAAAACAGAGGAAACAGAAAATGCGAAAAAGTCACCTACAGCAAGAAGAAGAAGTAGCAGAGCTAGAATTGAAACTAAAGCCAAAGTCAAGGAGAAAAAAGAGGGAAATGGGTAAAGAGTAAAAAGGAATAGCTGAGAAAACGGTGACAGGAGTGTATAGTGGAAAACGGGGGGAAATGAATGAATCAGACGCTAAATAAATGGAGTAAAATGGAGAGTAATATCTGTATTACCCAGCCTTATGTTATTATGCAAGAGAGTATGTACATAGGTATACTGACTTACATACATACAGCGTACGACTTGATTCCATTTATTTTGCCCTACCTTTTACTTTTCCTCTAAATTTTACTTATATCGCTGTCACCCAGACGTAATACACGCTCAACGCTCAATGAATATCTGTATCTTTATACAGCATGTATACATACCGTCGATGTATCTATCTATAGATAGATAGGCAAATGGCAAAGAATGGCGTTTTGCGTGGCACGGCATTCATCCCTTCCACAGATACAGATAAACTTTAAGTGTGTAACATTGTATATCTGCATTTGTCTCTGTATTGCAGTGTTACATTCTACGATATTTCGTCATTTGACGAGAAGATTAGATACTGTATTTTATACCTACATAATACATAATATATCCAAGTATTGCCATAGAAAAAGCGAGATAGAGGGGTTTGACATTGATTAAAAGCCAAATCTTTATATACCCAAGCCTTTTAATTTAACTCAAAGCCTGTGCATACATAATATATTATGCACAGTGTCAAAAATATTTCCGAAAAATTCGTGACAAATGACAGTAATTTTTAAATGACATGACTTAAATAACAACCAAAATAACGTGTCAAAAGGATGCAACTCGTGCATTTTTCATCCCAATTTTTTTTGCAAAAGCTGTTGAAAAGTTGGTGACTCAATGTTTCTGAACTTGAGTCGGAGAATTTAGCTTCCTAGCCTCACTAATGTGAAGTAATGCACGAGATTTTTAATGAAAACCATATTGAAGCTCCTACTTGATAGTTGAGTGAACATGGCGCGTGCTAAATTTATACATAAACTGTACACATGTAAAACATTGCACAAGATTCTTGACAATTGTTCTCACGCCTTTTGCACATGATTTTAAGCGTGTTCTATGTATTTCTGTATGTACTGAAATGAATGAAACAAGGATAATCTCGCTCTTACTTTGGACTCGACAATGTCTTGAGGTTTTGGAATCTCCTCGTTCTCCGAGCTGTACACGAGGTTTCGGATCGCACCGCGGAATCTTGGCTCAAATGCCACCGAGGGAAGGGAGAGGGAGGCCAACCTATTGTTATACCACGAGGGAAGGCCTCCAATGTAAATGGGAGTGTTTGTGGACAGCTCTCCAAAGGTCAAATCCCTCTTTGACATTCGGAACTGGGTGACGAAGCCGTCCACCGTCAAGCTGTAATAAACCAAAGACAAAGATCAATGTCATCATTATCATCCGTTCATTATATTCGGTTCATTAATCATTAGCACGACAAAAATTCGTGATGCATTCGTGTATGTATGTATGTATGTATGTATGTATGCATGTATGTAATATTGACCTAGTCTCGCTGCCGCTTCGCCGGATCTCCGCCCGATGCCAGAGGCCATCGTTGAGATGTCGACCGACGGTCATCATCTGAGTTCCATCGCCCAGGTTGTAGCGGAGCCTTAGAGCTCCCTCAACCAGCTTCAACTCGAAAAAGTCGTCTTTGCCCCCATCGTCCGTGTATAGGATGAGCCCTTCGGGCTGACTGGTGTGGAACTCGAGGAGGAGCGTCGAGTTGAGACCGACGTTCCATCGGCGGAACTTTGCATATGAACTATCACTGCCTTCGAGGATGAAGGCCGAGGCGCTGGAGCTCTGAGACAGACAACTGAGAGAAACGAGGAGAGTGATGGAAATAAATAAAATTATTCCACAGTTCGTGCCAGGCATTGCTGAGCAGTTGGAGGAAGTTGGAGGATTCAACTAGGTATTGGTATTGGTCGTGGACGTGGATGAAGAGGAGGAATCGAAGCTACAACTAGAGTAGGTAATACAAACCAACGAGGAGCTGCTGCAACTACATGTACCGATACATACACTTCGTCTTTTCCTTCATTCACTCATTCACTCCACTCTCACTTGACTATGTATGTATATTTTGTATCAGACAATATTCCTCAATTCAGCTCCACAAGAAATGCTGTGGCGGCCGAGCATAAATAATGTTACACTTGCTGCTGGTGCTGTTCCCGTTCTCTTGGCTAAAAAAGTTGATGCTCTCGTTATTACTCTCGTTGTTTGTTGTTGTGGTGTTGGAGTAGTAGTAGGAGGATGGGCAAGTAATAATAACACAGTTTGCAAGTTTTTCTTCAATCCTTTGGTTAGGGCTGTGGGTTCTGGATTCCTCACATTCACATTCAAACTGGACAAAGTCGATATTATTCGAGGTCAATTCGAGACTCTGCATGTTGCACACATATATTTATGTATTTGGCCGATGAAGATGATGAAGAAGAATATCCAAGACGCTGGAGAAACTAGGCGAAAGAATAATAACAATAATAAATATTTTCCTTCGTCCAATATCCAGGATAAATTTTCCTGATGCTTATATATTGTAGATATATTGTAGATATATTTATATATTATCCAGAAGAGTTATGACTTGGATTATTATTAGTATTCCTTCCAATCAAGATAACAACTTTTGCCGATACACTGGCTAAACATGTACGATACGATACGATACGATACGATACAATACACAGATATAAACTCACACTCACTAATGCATGTTGATGTTGTTGTTGCTGGTGAATTTGAATTTTCTCCTACTTTTACTCTTATTACTGTTATTATTATTATTAATATTATTGTTGGTATTAGTTTGGGTCTCCGTACATTGTTTGTACTCGTGTTTGAAACCTTCCAAAAACCTACTTGTATTTGTATTTGTAGTTTGTACGAGCACTAGACCAACTTTTCACGGACATTCACACACAAATTACACGCACACTGCAAACCGTCCCCGCCGACCCAAACCCAACTAAATAGTTAACCCCAGTAAAAGTAAGAGGAGAGAAGCAGGCATATAATATGAACATATACATATGTATGTATGTAGAGGAAAAGAAAAAACTTTTACTTCACACTCCAATTCTCCAATGAGTTTGTGTTCATGTGCTGTGTCCTCTTTTGTTGTGTGTATATCGTGTTTGTATATCTTAAATTCCGTTCGATTCGATTCACTTATTCGATTCGATCCTAAATTGTTACTGCAACTCCAGTCTCCTAGTTTCACTTTTCTATAGTTGTTCCATTCCACTAATGCAGTTTTACAATCAATTTTTCCTCCACTGCTCATCTACTTTTTTTCACTTCTAACAATAATAATAACATTGTCATTATTTTTAGACAAAATACTGTACACACACACTTGTTTTATCCAATTTTCAACATCTAGTTTGACTAGGACTTGAATAGGAACCCCGAGAAAAACAGGCTTTTTACCATATGAATTTTAAAATTTTTGGAGGGAAACCCCAAATTCAGAAATCCAGGAAAATTATGTAAACAAACCAGGGGCTTTAAACTCACAATTTAATGTAGTAAAAATGGTTGGAGTCACAATTAAAATATTAAACGATTCTTCATCCTTTTAGTTTCTTATTATGATACACTCTCACTGTACATGTATTTTTATATGGTGAGGGAATCGAAGGATTTTTTTCCTTTTTAAATGTCAGCAGCTTTTTTAATCTCAAAATTGAGAGTTGGTTCTCCTTTTTGGCTTGAAACAATTTGCTGCGGGTTGACAACGATGGAATATCGAGTCCCGTCAAGCTCAACCACAGTAATAATGATGAGTGTGAAGCAGATTTTTTTTGAGTTGAATCCTTTCTCGTCGACACTTAAAACACGTGTGTGAAGAAATTAAGAGAGATTCAGTCATGTCAGTCATCACTGGCACAACTCGGCGCTCTCTCCCGTTCTCTCTCTTTCTTTTCTTCTCCTTGTTCTGTGGCTCGTTCGCTCACTCGCTATGTAGCTCCCTGCCTGCTCTCTCTCCCGTTTTGTAAATTCAAACGACAACAACTTTCACAGTTTCGGTTGTTCGGTTCGGTTGTAAGGCCAAGTCGTCGGCGCAGCGGCAGAAAAACCCAGCAGCAGCAGCAGCACAAGCACCACGACCAAGTCCAATACCAATACCAATACCCATATGCATGTTTCTATATTAATACCGTCGTCTCATGTATACATTTTGTATGATATTCTATACTTATAGGCAACTCTCTACTTTTTTCCTTAATATACATACATACATACATACACATGAAGAAAAAGAAAGTGGTATGTGTGTATGCATATGTGCTCCCCCTTTTCTCGCCCGCCCCCTCTCGCCTCAGCTGCAAAAGAAAATGTGTAGAGTAGAGGTAACAGTAAAATCAAAAGGAACAGTATATATACATAGGAAAGGAAGAAAAATAAAAAGGAAAGGATGAGAAGCTCTACTACATACACTTACTCAATACTATACGGATATATAGCAAAAGTGTGTACATAAATAAGGAATAATATATATTTTAATATGGATATGTAGGAGGATATGAGCATTTGGGCTGGAGAAAAGTATGAAAAAGTGTGGGCAAAAGCTAAAGTCGACTGTGCATACAGGATACATACATAAATACATACATACATACATGCATACATATGATGAGGAACTGTCCTCCCCGCGAACCACTTGCAAATGGACTTTTCTCTTTTTGGGGTTCCTGGATAATACAGAGCGGAAGTCAGTCAAACCGATCGATTTGAAAATTCTCTCTTTCTCTGGCTTCACAGTCTGGAGAGTACACAGCTTAGTACTGTACATGCATACATACGTATGGGTATGGATACAGTTGGTGTTCAGTTCACTGTCTATAGTCTACGCTCTTTCTCCTGCTCTTTCCTTGCCTTTTCCTTGTGCTTTTGCTTTTGCTTTCGCTTTCCCCTTCTCATCTGCTCTTACGACTTTCGGCTTCGGCTCCGCTCGGCTAAAGCACCAAAGAGAGAGAAAGAGAGAGAGAGAGAAAGTGGAAGTATAGGAACGAAAAGGAGCTGGAGCAACTACATACAGTTACAGCTGCAGTTAGAAGCTACTGTGAAGTTGGACTTGGACGTTTCTCCTCTATCTCTCCATGGTTTTCTATGACTGTATGTTTTGCTTTGCTATGGCATCGTATCGTATCGTATGGTTTGGCTCACTGTCTCACTTTCACTTCTCTTGGCTCTGGCTATGATTCGGCTTTGGCTGCTGCTGCTGTTACTACTGCTCCTCTTTCTTTCTTTCTTTCTTCCCTTTTCTCTCGTGTCTCTGCTACTTCTTTTTTGCTGGTACTATCAGTTCCTCTAACGACGTGTAACTCGGGAAAATGTTACACACTCCTCACTTAAATCCACTCTGCCCAAATTCAATCTACATTGTTTCAAAAGGATTTACAATAATAATCGCAAACCCTTTCCCTTTCGTCCTTATATATTACATTTGTGTTTCCCGGTCCATTGGGGAGCTTGGGCATTTAATTGATGGGATCAAAAATCAATGCTTACACAAATCTCCAATATTATTGTCATGTTTAATATTTACTATTTACTGCGCTACTCTTTTGTTTCTTCTACAATATCGGATCAACTCACAGTATTTAAAAAAGTCTTTACCGTTTTGCAAAAAATTGTAAGAATTCTCCTGATTAATACTAGACGATTGGTAACGCGATAAAGCATCGAAGTTTTTACGTTTCACGTTGTTTTGTACACTAACTTTGTAACATGGACAATTAATCAATTAAAATTGACTAAATTTAAAAAACAAAGGTCAAATTGACCAAATGATTTGAAATTTACACAAAAATCTCAAGCAGCTTTCAGGGAAAAGTAAAAAAGTCAAAACAGCTTTTTTTGTTTCCCAATTTCCAAATTTGCATCGCCAAACCTTTCTAATACATCCAACTCTACACATTTCCACATTTGCTGACTTGCTTTCATTCCTCTCGTTTGTTTGTTCCCGTTTCCTTCTTTTCTATCAATTTTATTCCGAATAAATACAAGTATGATAAAAGCATGTATGGATCTCTCTCTTTCTCTCTCCCTTCCTCCTCTTAAGTTTTGATAGTCCTCACTGTTCCTCTACTCCTGCTGGAATACTACATCATAGCGACAATGATTTCTCTCTCTCTCTCTCTCGTCTTTTCTGCTTGGTTTCACTACTTTGTCGTTTCCACATCCTCCACACACTGTACGCTGTACGTGTTTCAACTTGGATTTCTACCTCTCTATAATACAACATAATATAATATAATGTAGTAACAACTATAATATGTGGCTCTCTTTCATGGTTGTCTCTATCTGCATGTGTATTTGTAATGTCTATGTGTATGTGTGTATACGTGTGTGTATGTGCCTGCCTCTTCACTTCACTTTACTGCGTGAGATTTTACACACTAGAAATATTTCACGCCCTAATGTACACTCACAAATTCAGATTCACACAAATGCACACGCCGAAGTGGCAAGACAACGAGAGGAGAGCGACTAGGACAACGACAACGACAACGAACACCATGTACAATGTGTAATGTGTGAATGTGTGTGTGTGTCTACGGTGTATGTGTATTTATGTATTTTATATATTGTAGAGATAGAGAAGACATAACGACACAGCGACAACCAAAGCGACACGGATGCTGACTGTTGGCACTCTCCACGGTAGTAGATGAAAAACACACATTATATATTATACAGAGTATCTACAGATACTAGATACAAAACAAAATACATACACAGATACAGATACAATACAAGCACTCCGTACCATTTACCATTTGCATTTACATTTGTTCGTTGTACGTGTGTTTGTGTATCCACTTGCACACATCCACACTTGATACACGGGCGAAGATGTTTCACATTACAAATTATAATACGACCATGAAATCGTCTAATCGAGATTCTTTACACTCCAACATCAACATCCTACACACAGGATCGAGATGGAAAACATAACAAAAAGAAGAGAGATTTCGATATACAAATACAAATAATAATGATATGATACGTACAAGTATGCGCTCTCGTTCTTCCTCTTCGTCTTCATCTTCTGGTTACCCGTCCTACGGCACAGAGCACGAGTACAAGTGTATGTACGAGTATACACGTGTACGAGCACCAGCACTTGGGACGAGCATGAGGTAGACGTATGTAAAAAGCTTTTTGATTTGAGTAGGAGGTGGATGCGACGTTCAACTATTTTATTATTATTATTTAGAATTGAAACCTATTGCTAGTTGTTATAGAATTTATATTGTGTATATGTACATATATGATAAGGAAGTGACCCTTTACTCCTCCCATCATCGCCGCCTCTTAGCCAATAAGAATGTAGCCAGTCTCAAGTGGCAAGAACAAGAAATAGGAGGCGAGGTCACTTCATCACGAGAGGTGAGAGGGTCAACAGGGATAAGAATAGCCTCCTAAATAATTGAATAAAGGTTTCAGTTTTGTTGTTAACGAAAGTCACTCGCAAACATTGGTCCGTCAACCCAAATGAACCGGTCCTAGAATATACAATCATTACGATGAATACTCGTCAGAGGAATAGGCAACCGTCGAAAACTAATTTGGGACAGCAACCTACCACAAGTACAAAGAGCAGGAAATCAAATCGAGGCGCCAGGGCTGGTGGCATGGGCACTAATTTGGCGGCAGGGACTGCCGAGGGGTTAGTCGGTTGTGACCCAAACTCGGTGCGGGTAGTCGATGTTGACCCGCAGGTGTATCGACGGGTAGACGATTTTGACCCAGGTCGTGACCCAGTCCCTGTGGAACGTGTCAGGCGAAATGCCACCAGCTCGTCATCAGAGTTTGCAGTCTCTATCGAATTGGGGAGTCTCCAAAGGAAAAGAAAGCTACAACAAATGCAAGCTGCAGAGACTATAGCCAAAATCCAGGCTGATGAAAGAGAAAGGGTCAAAGAGTTTGAGAGGAAAATTCAACAGCTACAATGCCAGCACCCGCAACATCACAATGGTAGTATCTCCGCTGGAGAGTCAACGCATGCAAATTGGCCCATGAGCGTCTCACTCGTCACGCCTATTGCATCCCCGGAGAAGCGAAGCCGGCTCGACAGAGAAGACTCAAACAATAATTATGAGCATAATTCTACCAATAATAATATTATTACGAAAAATAATCCAACCGAATTTGATAAACTTGCCCAGATATTTGTCGACGCCTTTCGACAGGCCAGTGGGTCCGACCAAATACAGAAGTTTGTATCCCGGCAGGCTCATCCTCGTGACTTGACGCCCTTTGATGGAAACCCTGAAGATTGGCCGGCCTTTATAGCAGAATTTCGTGGATCGTCCGACGAATGCCAATTTTCAAATGGAGAAAACATGGCACGGCTGAAAAACTGCTTGAAAGGTCGAGCCCGTGATGCAGTTAAATCTATGCTCATCGTCCCAGACAACCTGGATTTGGTCATGAAG
The DNA here is from genome assembly GCA_034698285.1 of Sminthurinus bimaculatus. Lineage (NCBI taxonomy): Eukaryota > Metazoa > Arthropoda > Collembola > Symphypleona > Katiannidae > Sminthurinus > Sminthurinus bimaculatus. Next base: position 1,821 of record JAQIVE010001976.1, on the reverse strand, counting down.
ACGCTGGAGATGAATTTTGGCCGTTCGGATCAAATAGTCTCAACCCTTATAAGAAGAGTCAGGAAAATACCGACCGTGGAGGAAAGATCTGGCTCTTTACTACCTCTGTCCAACGCATGTCTCAATTTGGTCACGACGATGAAGCTTTTGAACGAGGTCGGCCACCTTCTGAATCCTCAGCTTATACTTGACCTGGAGGACAAACTTCCGGTTTATGCCCAATCTGCTTGGGCTGAGGCAAAAATGGACATTCAAGGCCCTGTCACCATTGAGCATCTATCGTCGTGGCTTCAAAAGTTTGCTGCTGCAATGAGCCGTGTGGGATCCAAAAGATCATGGTTCTATAGAGACGACTACAGAAGTGGGCAACATGATCGCAGCTACTCAAAGGACAACAGGGACATTGTCATGGCCATCAGTCACGAGTCTCGCCCCTCAGCTGACCGGCAAAAAACTGGTTGTGCCTTCTGCAGCTCTGCCAATCACACCATGGGAAACTGTACCAAGTTTCAGCAGTTGTCATTAGACTCACGGTGGGAGTGGGTACGACGAAATCCTGTCTGTTTCTGTTGCCTCCGTCGAGGACACCAGGTCAAAAACTGTGCTGAGAAACGAGGAGGCGAATGGAGACAATGCGGAGAAGGAGATTGTAATCGCCCCCATCATCGTCTGCTGCACCGACCGGATCAGTCTTAAGTCAGATTCTTAGGGTGAGCAAGCTCACGGGGGAGAGAATGGATGCGACGTTCAACTATTTTATTATTATTATTTAGAATTGAAACCTATTGCTAGTTGTTATAGAATTTATATTGTGTATATGTACATATATGATAAGGAAGTGACCCTTTACTCCTCCCATCATCGCCGCCTCTTAGCCAATAAGAATGTAGCCAGTCTCAAGTGGCAAGAACAAGAAATAGGAGGCGAGGTCACTTCATCACGAGAGGTCAGAGGGTCAACAGGGATAAAAATAGCCTCCTAAATAATTGAATAAAGGTTTTAGTTTGTTGTTAACGAAAGTCACTCGCAAACATGGGGGTTGCCAAGGGAATTTGAGCCGTTTGATATACGTATTTGCCTATATGAAACGGCTCAAATTCCCTTGCACTCCATTGACTGCGTTACATGTAGATAATATCTATACTCCAAAGCTAAAAATTCAAAAAGTGGTACAGTACCACTAAATGAGCTTCTTCGGTGTGTGTACTAGGTTTTTTTTTACTTTCCAATGAGAAAACCTCTGGCATGTCATGGTATGTATTAGGAGCTACCATACGATTGCTATAGAGCTTTAATACAATTTTTTTATTTCTCTGGTCAAATGTTTCGTAATGGTTTCAGGTACATTGAACCGATTTCGACGTCCATAAAGCCTGAAAACTCTCTATCGGGTTTCTCTATCTAGAACATTATGTCCATTTACACGAAATAATGAGAAAATTCAATTTAGTATTCCCCGATTAATTAAAAGATATCGACGAAAAGCACTTAAGCCAATAAAGGAGTGTGTAAACTTACGCAATCACCTTATGTAATGAAACTACAAGGGGTGCTTAAAAAGCTTTAGGAAGGATTTCATTCCCAGTCAGATTTCTCGAGTGGATAAGTGCAAAACAAATTCACTTACAGCGTTTGTCTGCTAGTTCCTCGTTACTAAATGAATAAACAATAAATTGACCAATTTAACTATGAAACTTTCTACAGAAAATTTGCCCATAGTACAGCTGAAAGATTCAGAATTCTGTTAGAAAGTTTCAGTTAGTTCAAAAAATTCTGATGATTTTGGCCGAAAAATTTTGGTAATTTGTAATTTGTTGGTGG
>JAQIVE010001975.1:0-21840 GCA_034698285.1 Sminthurinus bimaculatus | reverse complement strand
TATATATACTCGAAAGCTGCGCAGAACAGAATGCTTATTGCGGGGCCGGTGCCGTACTATTCAAACATATACGGTATTTCCCATTCAAAACAAAACCAAAATGTCAAAGTAGATGGAGCTTAGTTAGAGCATGTGGAATCTGAGTAGAAAATATTCATAATTGTTATTATTATTGTTGCTGTTACATTTTCCATGAAGAAGCTCCCGCTTCTGAGGAACACACAGTCGAATTTAAACTGAGCTAGAGAAAACGGGCCAGTGTAATGTTTTGCACTTTACTACATTTTTCATCTCTTCCTTGGAAATGTAACGTTTCGGAACACGTTTTCTTTGTCTATTATGTACAAGAAATTCTTTAGCTTGGCTTAGCTCCTGAATGTTGTGCACATGTTTGCATACAGTGTACAGTATCTATCTTGGTCCTAGCAGGCCTCGTTAAAATTTGAATATTTAATTCCTCCTTTCGCCATTAACCATAATACATACAACGCCAAGAAGTTAAGACACGAGTTGGATTTTTGTTGCTTGAAAATCCACAATGAACAATGTATACAAAGTTAAAATTAAGCAGCACTGCAAAAGAGGAGTGAACTAAACTGCGAATGCTAAATACCCGAGAGGAGTGTTTAAGCTGAAACAATCGGAATTAAAAGTGCTCTGGCTCCCCAGTCTCTCTGCCATTGCCACTATGTACATGGAGAAATAGGAAACAGCAAGAACCGCAAGAAATTCATATTTAAAGTCAACTGTATCTGCTTTTACAAGAGTAATATGTATGTAATATACATATATATGAAAAGGAAGGATGCAAGTTTGAATGTCTTTTCCCCCTTGGTTTTTTGTTGTTGTCGTCGATTTTGTCTTCATCTTGTCCTTATTCTTCTCTCCCTCCGTTGATTCCCAGATGCACGGAGAAAAGAGAGGAAATTCATGTCAAACGTGGGAATGAACATTGAACATACCCATACCCACACAGAATCCCTTTTGTCTTCTCCTCTTTATCATTATGGCCATTGTTATCCGTTATCGTTAGAGCCTTGTACACAAATCGTCTCTCCTCGAGACTCATCCTCTTCATTATAAGTTTTTCAAAGTCATTCCCATCATCATCGTCGTCGTCGTCGTCATCAGTATCATCCTGTCTTTTTCTTCCTTGTTGTAAATTGAGTTTCCAAGTCTGAGCCTCAAGTCAACTAGCCAAGTTACAGGCAGTGAGTAAAATTCTGTGGAAAAAATTTAAATTGAGAACCGGGGACTATTTCTTCTTCGTTTTCTCTATTTTTCTATGTATATCCGTGTATGTATGTATGTATGTTTGTACATGTATGCGGTGACGACCATTGAGACAGTTTAAAGTCACGTTCAACCATTCTATGTCCTACTTAAGCTTAAGTAAAGTGAGAGCGAGCGAGAGGGAGAGAGAGAGAGGGAGATCAAGCATCATGGAGAAAGGATGATGATTTTTTGGATTGACCTGAATCCTGTATGATGATGCGGGAAATGGATGGAAAATCCTGGAGAAAATTCCCAGTAGATACTCCCTTTCATCCACATTCAAGATCACAGCGACTTATACAGGATACAATGTGCCAAACCGATATAACTAGCAGCCAATGTTACTTACATATTACGTATACAGGCAATGTGACTAGACAAACTTTGAGGGAGATTATCGGGAAAGTGGAATGTGGACAAAAAATGTCACCTGTGCAAAACCTTCAGACTTTATACCATAATCCTTTTCATTGATACCTAAATACATACAAGCAGTGAGTCGGAAATCCACCTAAAAAGAGGCACACAAACAAGCTCCAGTCAAGATAGGAAACATAAACTAGATTTCCGAATAAAATTTACATACAGTTTACAAAGTGTATAGTGTATATACTGAAATTGTATTATGTTTGATGCTTTCTCCATAGCTAAAATTGAATAAAATTGAACTACATTTTTAAAAAACTCTTCGATATTAATATCATACGTAAGTAAGATATGTGTAAATAATGAGCCTGATAGATACTGCAGGTCAATTTAATCACAAAGGCTAAATAAAAAGCTGGCTAAACAAAGTTACACTATCACTGAAATATGTACATGAGGCCATGGAAATAAAAGGGGGAATTGAGTAGGTCTAGGCCGCAGGCTTTGTCCCATAAATGCACAATACAAAACCTAGTCTCATTCAATTAGAGGAATCGAATTACCTACTCAACCCTCAACCTTCCAAATAAAGAAGGAATAGAAACCAACGCTGAATATTATAATGCTGATGATGATGATGATCATCATCATAACCCATTTAGCTTGTCTAACCAATTCAATTTCATGTCTCGTTGGACTCAAAAGTATTTAATGGAGACACATTCACTCATGTAAGCGCCTTCATATCCACTTCCATTCTACGTGTGTAGTTAATATACATACGAGTGTGCGCCACTAACAAGTCATAAGCAGCTCAAGTAACTATTATAGTTTTTGTATATGGAAGAAGCACTAGAGCGGCAACTATGAAAAACAGAATCCAAATATATACACGTACATACATATGTAGGTATAGTAACATACAGCATAAATAGTTTGCGGGTAAATCAAATTAGACTGGAGAAAAGATGCGAGTTTTTCTTGGAGTCTATACACTACAAAAGTATAGAATTACAATAGAATCTCAATTTAGGCAACTTCTTTTCTAAAACTTTTGAATACAGTCAACAATTTTTCCTGTGATATCCGAAGATGTCATAAACCAACTCTACTAACAGAACCTTAAGTAAACTTGAGCTAAACGTTTGTCGTGTATTTAAGAATCGAGAATTTACTGTATAATGTACTTATGTACAGTGATCCTCCGTTTTCCAATTTCTCTACACCAACTGCATCATCAGCAATTTAGAACTGTATGTATGTATTCGAAGACAAGGCCATATCTTTTCTTGCATTTCACTCACCCTTTACGTATTCCTCATTGCATTTGAAAGGAATTCTATCTGTAGGTACGCTCGTGTGTGTGTGTGTGAATCAACTTTAAATGTAAATGTGAACGAGGAGGAGAAACGAGAGAAATTGAGAATGAAAACTGATTTCTTGCTCGTTTCTTGTTTCTTCCTTAAATCTAAAGCTCAAATCGAATATACAACGTTGTATACGCAACACACATACCTTGCGTCCCACACCAACATTACTAATGCAAATGATGGATATACTATTGAGTTTCGTGAGTTGTCGTTACCGTTTTAGATTGAGAATTGAGAGGGCAAACAGAGAGAGAGATAGTGAATGTAAAAGAAAGGAAATAAAGGAAGCACTGGAAAAAGAGATGAGAATAAAAGTAGACTTGAGTTGCATCGTTCCTTTGACATGGAGAATAGAGGATTGCGAATAACTTTGGAATGGAAGGGGCGGATGAGCTGAGGACTACTGTAAACATTTATCTTGTGTGTGGCAAAAAAGAGAGGCGATGAGGACGACAAAGGAATGCGAATAGGAATGTAGATTCGAATCCAAATCCAAAGACGACGACTGCGAATATCAATGCGGACGGGACTGTAAATGTTTCGAAACGCGAATCGCTTGTTCCTGTGTTCATTGCCCCATGTATATGCTCCTGCCCAGCAATGTCGAATTGTGCACTGAGCGTGGAATAACTAAAAGTAGAGGGTCAGCCTCATTCACGATTGAGTCGAGAGACGCAAAAAGTAAAAACGGGAAGGGGACACGGGCAGAACAAAAGCAGGGACAGAGGCAGAGAGAACAGGGAGAGAGGAGGAAGCTGATTGACGACCTGTCTTCAACAAGCTCGGCTGATACTGAAACTGAAGCTGAAACAAGAGCAAGGGCAAGAACGGAGGAACTAACGAAAGGAAATAAGGCTATGAACGAGCCTAGTCCAAGACTAACTCGTCCAGAAATGGGCTGCTATTGATGCGAATGTTGATCTTGATGTCGGTACTGGGAATAAGGGAGTGGTGGTATGTATGTGCCGACGAAGAATAGAAGCTTAAGTATATATGTGCATATGTAGGTGCAAATAGGAATGTGCATGTTAGAAGGAGGATGGCGGTAGCAATGGCAATAGAAACCCATTGCCATATGGCGATTGGCAAATTATTGAAGCTTTTTTTACGTTCAAGTCGGTAATGTAATGAGAGGGAAAAATTCTCGCCGTGATTCTGTGCTAAATCTCTGTTTTCTGCAAGTGACATTTCTCGGAGTGTCTCGTCATTGCGTTATAGCAACTATTCTCCAATTTCGCAGTATATGTATGTATGTGTTTATGTACTAGGCAATAACACAGTCTTCTACCACCCACAGCTCTATACTATACACTACACCATACAGTTCTCCAGCGTTTTCTCCTCCTCCTCCACCACCTCTCCTTCTGTCTTTGCTATTCCTCGAAAAAATCTTTTCCCATCTATCTCTCTTCAGTCTCATCTCTCAACCCATTATTTAGACCGAAAAGAGCACAAGCATTCTTCCAAGCTTTCCTTGTCGCCAATACCAAATACAGTAAAAGTAGATACCAGCAAGGAACAAGGATCTAGTGGCAACTATCAAACTACCAAAAACTTGTTCTTGTTCTCCTCTGCCACGATTCCAAGGGCACAGGCTAAGTTTACATCACAGTATAATCTTACATCACAAGATATGCAACCCTTTACATTCACCTCTTCTTTCTGTGCTACCCTGCTCTCCTTTCTTATTTTTCCCCTCCATCCTCGTATTAGCAGTAGTCGTCGTCGTTTTCGTTTTCGTCATCGCCCCCTTTTCTTTTCATTCTTCTTTTCCCTATATGTCCAAAAACTTTTTTCCCTTCTCCTCCTCTGTCTCTGATTCCCTTCTAGGCTCTCTTTCGTATAAGCTATAGGGAACAAACGAGAATAAAATAAGAAGGGAGAGCATCAATCGTCTCGTTGACCCATTTACGTGCTCTTTTTATCATTAATCAAATTAAGCAAGACGACATCATGTTGTCTTTACATAATTGCTTTCCTCGCGCTTCTCCTTATTTTTTCCTCCTACACATCACTTGATACCCGACTCCTCAAAAACTTTATGTGCATTAAACGTGCATGCAATGTGTATGTACGTACACATTTATAGATGTGCTTCTTCAACTTTATATCGTTTTCATTACAATGTTTAAAGGCGCCGGCTGCAGTGACAAACAGATCCTGTAATTTTTTCTCGTCTGCCTGTTCTATTCCCAATCAGAAATTACGTTTGAGTAAAACCCTTCAGCTTTGGCCAAATAATAAACATGCATGTATTCCATGTATTAAGCTATACAAATATTGGGCAAGGTGTTGAAAACGCACGTGTCAAAGGGAGAAAGTTGAAAATACAAAATCTTTTATCCCTATAGTCTATTTACATGGTTTACTTGAGCTATCAACTTTTGCGTGCGTGATTATATCGCCTATAATTGGCCATGTAAGAAAGAACCGTCGTGTTTTTTGCAAACTGCAATTTTAAGAAAACCCAAATATCTATGTATATGTACGTTGGAAACGTACTGTGAGATCGTGACGTACCAATTTGTGAAGACTGCACTCATCCAGGCTTGAGCTGGAGTCTAGATACAGGACAGAGACAATAGCAGAGGCGAGACAGATAATGTACATACTTTTCACATGTACGTGTGTATAAAAAGCTGGAGAGAAGAAAGTAGTTAGCTCGCTCGTTGGGAGAAACATATATTATGTATGTATGTATGTACACGATGAAAAATGTTGTCGAGTCTAATGATGGTGGCATTAAGTCAGGTTCCGCTCCTTTCCCCACAGCATAAATGACTCAATCAATAGGCATTAGCAAAAGGAGAAGATGAAGAGGGAGAATACAGAATACAGACTAAGGGAGAGAAAGAGAGAGACACAGAGAGTGAATACGAAAACACAAAAATGGGTCTCGGGAACACTGGATTTGCACCATGTCTTGAATTCTTTTCCGCCTCTTTGAATCTATTGTAATATGTATCCGAGAAAGAGGAGACAGAGAGAAAGAAAAAGGAAGAAAACTAATGACACACCATTCTGGGACAAAATGTTTGCCATGTCGTTTCCGTATCTTCGTGTCTCTCGTTCTTCTTCATTTTGCTCGTCCTCATCGAATCCAAAATATCATCATGATGACGATTATGATGGCGATGACGATGATAATAATATTGATGACAACGGGAGAATATGATAGAGAGAGAGAGAGAGAGAGGGAGGAGGCGGAGGAAAATACGCCCCAGGGATTCCTCCTATTTTGACACCACCAATTTTCCTATCCTACCAATGATTTCCTTTTCTTTTACCAAGAAATATCAAGATCTATCTAACATTAAAACAAGAGATACAAAAACTAAAAACATTACTTACACACACACACTTTTCATATTTCATACCAACATCGTATTCAAAGCAAGATATTCGTGTTAGCATCCAGTGGATGGATAAATTCAATTTCATAATCGCTTTTTTAAACGAATAGGCTCCCTTCATTGGTCATGTTTGTAATAGGTAGCCTCGATTTTTTATCAAGCTTATGGATGCAAATTACAGCTGTCGCTTTAACCAAGATTTCTGTTGAAAAAATTCATTGCCGATTCAACTACATTGACCGCCCTGGAATAAATGTGCCTCTTGACATCAAAATCGAAATGCAAGTGTGCACGACCACACCAGACAAATGCGTAGTACTGACAGCAGTTTAATAGGGATGATATGATGACGATGATAAAATAGACTCTAATTTGTAGTTCTGGTACTCCCCCAAATTATTGGCTCTTGATGTGTGTCTCATTTGGAGTTAATTGGAATGAGAGGAGTGGATCAATAAGAAATTACACATAGATGATTGCAACATGCAAATCGGATATTACAATTAATTTACAAGGTCAATCGTGCTTTTACACTGTCCTTTCTTACATGTAAGCATATATAGAACTATATGCTGTACATCATACTGCTTTAATCAAAGCACTGTTTTAGAAGCAGTAATGAGAAATGGAAAAACTATCAAAATGTAGAAAACCTGGAAATTTCCAAATGAAAAGCGGTTCATTTCACATAGATAAGTATAGATATGTACATAAACTCTGACTAAAGATATGAAGCCAAAATTTTATTAAATTACTCACTCTAGAATCATCTATGCTTCAACCACCTGAAATATGCAAATACAAGCAATCTGAATTGGTTATTTGATTTCTGTGAATTCAAACTACAATGACAACATCCAGCTCATCCTACCTAGCTCCACAATGAATGTTCTCTAGTAAAATGAATGAAAAATAATGTGCGAATGAAAAAGTGAAAAACAATTTGTACATTTTAATTAATGTCCACCGGAAAAGAGTCATTTCCGAGGATAAAATATTCAATATTCATGTTTGCATCAGAGCATTATGTTACACAATACACAAAACGCGCATTCCCCCATGGCAAAATTTCATACGTAGAAAAACATACATGCACTTGCGTCCTCTCTCTATTTACTTTCCCCTCTCTCATTATTTCTCTCAGGCTTAAAGACAGACAGTCAAAACAGGAGAGAAATTCTATCGTCGGGTGTGAGCAAGTCGACATTATAAAGCCAGTACCGTTTTGACTCAAATAGTAAGACATGCCATAGATTTTTCTGTTTGATTGAATTACTTGGACATACTTTCAGTGGCTTAAAATTTTAGTAGTAGGACAGTCCGACGATTTGAGTTAATACGGTGTAATATACATATGAAAAACAGAGAGCAATGAAAGAAAATGAAGAGAAGGGAACTCATTACATTTGGAAAATAATGATTCTCCGCTTGATTGTTCTCCTGCTCCAGCTCTACTCTACACTTGTCTACTTCTTTGCACTCGTGCGGTTTTCACAGCTAAAGCCAGAGGAATCCTTGGACATGTTTATATTCATCTCGTCCTTTTTTCTTCCTCTTTCCATCCCCTCTCTGTTTTCCTTTCTATGCATTCTAATTTAAAAGACAGGATTTCACATCACATATCGTGATTAGTCAACTAGTCACATATGCACATATATTTGCAGTAAATATGGAAATATACGCATAGACCTCCATGACATTGTTTAAAAATGTACAAAGAGGAATTGCATGTAGTAGTGTACATCTATGTACCATGTACATTCTTGCAAGTATCCTCGTATATAAGAGTATAAAACCTATAGTTTTCTACTATGTATACATTGTAAACTGTACACTGTCATACCAGAATACATATGGATGCATAAAGTCCCACAGGATGCGACAGCAACCTACATGCACAGTATTGACATGGTTTTGTAAAAAACTCTGCATGTAGGTATAGCCTTTTGTTTGTCCTCTTCGGTATAAATTCCTCTACTCGGGGATGTGTAAGCAGGACGAAATCGACATGTAAAGTGAAAGACTGGAGAAAAAGGAAAACACATTGCCTTTACGACCAGACTCGTTGGTTCCTATCTATTAAAGAGTTGTGTAAGCAGTAGTAGTGGAGCAGACTGGATCAATATGGGCACCATCTTAAGCCCCTTTGATATTTACCGTATATCGGGTATGCATGCATAACTATATACATACACATTACACATATATGTACATATCTCAAGACTCCAGATAAAATCCTCCTTTGGAATGCAGCTCTTTCCCTCCTTCTAGTCTATGCAAAAATACGGATGGAAGCAAGCGGTCTGGGAATAACAAATGTAAGTAGTATAAAATACAGGAGATCCTAGATAGTTCAATAGCTTGCGTAAAAAATGTAAAATGTAAAATCCTTTTTCAAAATGTAAAAACTTGAAGCTAAGCACAAGCTCACAAAAATGAGAACAACTGAAAAACGATGTCGTTGTGTATTCTATATATATGTACTCACATTCAGTGTGAACTGCACTCTGTAAAATGTGAAAGTAGAAATAGAAACACGGATTGTGCTGCGCTTTCTCCTTTTGTGCATCGTACACATACACAGCTGTCGGTTCGGTCCCTCGCTGTACCAAACTGCGCTGATATTGACAAAGAAATAGTAATAGTAAATGAAATCATTCCAAATCCCAGGAGCTTTCCTTCAAGGAGCCTTCAAAATTTCTCAAGATCCATATTCAAATGTTCATTCCTATGCTTCTACGAAACTACACATGAATGTATGTATGCATATAGATGTATGCATTTTCTCGTTTCCATCCTCATTCAAATGCAAAAACATGCAAGAAGACCATTTACTTTGTTCCTGCTTTTCTTTCCTTCCCCCCACTTTTTATTCTGTCCGTCTGGAATTCTTCGTGAGTTTTTAATTCATCCCTATGCATATCTGTATGTAAGATAGTTACATGAGTCGCTTTTTCTTTCTGCTTCTGTTTCTTTCTTATTTCCAAAATGGAACTTTTCTCTAGCCATTTGCAGCTTTTGTCCATGCATTTTTTTTCCTTTTACGTCATCGTCATAACCCTCTATCTGTAGCAAAAGTTATATTCAAAATTTATGTTGTACATATATGTAACGGATATGCATATACATAGTAATATGTATATGCATCATGCCTTTTTCTGCATTAAGTTTTACTTGTAATCTTCTTAATTTGCTGATAATTTAATTTTACATTTTACTAATATCTTTAAAAAAACATTTTGCCTAATCCTCTACTGTTTTCGATATAATTGCAGCTGTATAAAGTTCAGAAATAAAAAATTACGAACAAAAATTGGGGTCAACAAGGTGTTGTAATACGTTTAAAAAAGACAGGACGGGAGATGATGGACAATCCAACTTTTCCCATATTGTAGATAGAACACAAAATACCGCAAGCTTCATGCATATAAAACACCTCGGTTAAAATTACAAACCCAGTTAACATAAAGGAATAGAACATTTTTGAAAAAGAAAATAGATACACGTCATACATATGAAACGTATTCCTATAGATTTTTGGGGCTTTGATTCCTTTGATGTTCTATCTCATCTCGGGGTAGCTCAACTCGGGAAAATCGAGAAGAAAACTAGGGATAACAAAGGAGAAAACATAACAAAAATGGAACGGACTTGAAAAGTCTTTTCTGTTCTCCTATGCTCTATGCTCTGAATAAGTAAAGAAAGGACAAGTCAGACTCAATTCCGCTCATTTCAGCTAAGCTCACCGCAGAGTTTTGCTCTGTTGTAGCACTACACTCTACATATAGTCATACGTGCATAAGTATCTGGTCGTGGTCTTTCGTCTTGGGGCATATTTGAAATGGGGAAAGAGAAAAAATATGAGTAAATGAGGACGGTCATGGTTTCATGACTCTATTCACGTTACAAAAACATCGAAAAGCTAGAGATAACTGGTAACTTTTGTACACACACGTACATATGTACATACTACATACACGTCTTATTTCTACAAGCAAAGCACAAGAAAACTTTCTCCACACTCTTTGCATACATATAGCATCTTATGTATACAGACAAAGAAGGGAAAGGGAAAACTGAGTCGAGGACTTTGGAAATAAAAATGTTGTTCTATGCATTGTTTTCGATGGATACATGGATACATACATGGATATATACATATATACAGTGTGCTTGTATGTTACTTTCTATGTAACAATTTATGTGTATGGAGAATGTACACTGCATTGTACATTGTCTGCAAGAACTACACCGTTTCCCAATGGGCGTCTCTGCCCGGATAGGTATACTTAAACGGAGAGCTAGAGCTTAGGAAGAGAGAAAGAGATAGGAAAAGCGGGATGGATTGCAAAATGAGAGTCAGTCGGAATCGAAACTAGAGTCCATCTAAGCGTGATGTCGATGGCAGAAATGTATATGTGGCAGAGCAATTTAGTTTTTGAGACTCACTGAAGGGCTCCGCTAAAGTCAGGTAAATCCATCTCTAGGTTTCTCAGTGACGTCAGGCTGACATTTTCTTGTGGAAATTGAAGGCAAAATATAAAATTAGAGGTGAAACTGAATGATGTTCCAAACTACCCTCGTCCATATCTGTTACAGATATGTATATCGACAGAAATAAACGTTTCCATTCATATACATCACATCAATTTTTCCATCAACTACTAATTTATACCTTTCACATACATAACATCGAATCAAAGGCGGATTGATTCCTGACATTTGAACATCCAAAGGCCCTTTCTTATGTATGTATGTGTACGCTTCAAGGTGCATATCATTTGTATGAAAGCTGCATTGAACTCTATATTTTTGAAGGAAACTTTAGAAATTCTCAATTGAACCGTAAAATTTATTCAATACCTTCCTCAATTGTTAAAACACTTTAACATATACCATATACAGAGTACATAGATGGAATAAAAAATATTTAAAACTAAAGTACTACTAAAAAACTTTAAATTTAAAAAAATATACATTCCAATAATTAAAAATTGAAAGGACATCGAGTCAAATATTCGCACCCACAAAACTATTTTTAAAGTACGGTAGCCCATTTACCCACCTATTCGTTTGTATTTGATGACCGTGAAAGAAACATTATGAATATTATTAAGAAAAGAACCACAATCCTAAATCCAGCAGAAAAAATAAAATTATTGTACAAGGAAAGGACTATTATTTTTTGTTATAGAATCTGGTTGATCGTTTGAGTATTTATACTCATCAAATGTATAACAAGGGGATGTAAACGTTTTTTTCTTTGTCCCTGACATTTCAGAATATACCTTTAGAGTCAAACATTGTAAATGAAAGTGTTATAGCATACTTATATATACCATGATGTAGTACTATTTATAGAAGAAGGAAATTGATTAAGGTTGGATTTTACTTAATCACGCGAGTTTCGAATAAACTCCAGGATGTAGAATGTAGACACCTACTCCATTCACTCATGTATTTATTCCAGCAAATACCGTAGGGTTCAATTTTGGAGTATTTAAAGCCAAAGGATTTCTTTCTTTCTTGTAGGCAAAGAAAATAGATGAAGAGGCTCCTAAAATCATTTCTGTTAGATCTTTCAACGACCGTGGTAATGATGAACAACATTTCATTTAATACGAGCACTAAGCGTCACAAAAATGGAAGGAGGCTTTTTTAGCTGAGTTATAATGTCGGACATTTAATAAAACGGGGATGAATTGAGGATTAAACTCAACATGAGGAATTTTCTACCCACTTAGCCACTTAAACTAAAAAATGTGATTATACAGTAGAACTAGGGACAAAGTTCAAGCAAATACAGCTCAAAAAATGAACATACCGTCAAATATCAGTAAACTGAAGTTTGTTTTAAATTCTATCATCAAACAACTGTCCTCGGCACATTTGATCTCCGGACAAACTAGTTCCGAAATGTCAGTTATCTACACCCACCAGACGCTGGGACTATAAACTTATTATGGTGCAGTTGACCTAACCTGCATATTAAAAATCTATCTGTCGATGATACATGTTAGCATTTTGCTTTCCTTTTCCATCAACTAGATTTACTTCCAAAATGCGGTAAAAAGAATAACGAAAAAGTTTATTCTTACTTTTGTATAGTTTTGCAACGTTTCTTGCAATAGTTTTGAAGCGTTTCTTGCTAGTATATAAACAAACACAACATACAAATTTATATGCCGCATAGTCGTTATACGTTATACATATCAGTATACCAATCATACATATTACATATGTATGATGGTCAAGGAGAAAGACCGAGAAAAAGCTGGTCTGGCTCCGTTTAAGCTGTGAAGGAAAACGTCAATAAGCCGATGCGAATGGATGTGCTGATACCGAAACCGAGTCTTGTTCAGTCGTCAATTCCAAATTCAATCCTGTTGCAACAACTAACTATACAGCAACTGAACCTAACAAAATTCCAATATATTTTCCCCCGTTCATCCTACTCTTCCAATTTGCCACAACTTAATGTGGAAATTCGAAAGAAAAAAAACAGAGAGCGGACGATAGATATAAAGGCAAGTGCAAGTGCGTGCTGCAAGCCAAAAAAACCTGGTTTGGGTTTGGGTTCTGCTTCTGCTTCTCAAGGTCTGTGAAAAATTGTGGGAAAACGTGGAAAAAAGAAGTCTAGACTCAACAATCATAAATTACTAATTGAACAACTCTATAGTTTAACCCTTGCCATTCTCACTAATTGGACTATTGTGCAGTCGCCTGGTCGAAGATAAAAGTGTACAAACACTTTCTGTTGAGTCTTTTTTCCAACTCCTTTTCCCCTTTGCTCTCCTTCTTGCTCTATCTCTCTCTCTCTCTCTCTCTGGTTTTACTTCGCCCCTCATTGGCTCTTTTGACTTTAATATGATTGCTGGCCAAGGCAATTGCCTCATGTCGACTCGGTTTTGCTCACATCCCATCACAAGTGAGCGAGTTCATACAGCACGTGTACGTTTACACATATACATATATTCCATACTGGGCACTGGTCAAATTCGAGTACAAGCAAACGACTTTATATCTTCTTCCTTCAGCTGTTCCACTTGATACCAATTCCAACAACGACAAGCTGGACCAAACACCGAGAAATAAAAGCACAAGTTCATTCCTTCAAATGCCTTACTTTATTCCTTGTCCTCCTCTATTGTAATCCGTAGCTTCTATTCAAGCTGCTCAATGTAAAGTTTCCCTTGTTCTCTCTCCGAGGCCTCACTAACACACTGCTCGCAAATCTAAATCAAAGCAAAATTCTTCTATCAATAGCTATCCAACCCGTGAACATCTTTGTCAATCCCTCTTGAAAGTAAAATGTACTTTCTGGTCTACTTCATCTTGTCGATACTTTTGTACTCGTTTACGGAGAATGTACTTTATTTGGGTTTCGATTCCATTTCAATCAGTTTGGAATACTAAATAATCTTGTCAATCTTAAATTTTAGTAGATGTAAAGAAAGTGTCGTGTAGAAAAAAAAACGATTATAAAAGTCCGAGTACTTAAATATTTATTTTGTGCCGGTACCTCAAGGTTAATCAGAAATTTACTACGATTCAAAATTAGAATGACTTAGCGTGGTTTATAAATTGACTTTTCCTTTGACTCAACCTTGACTAAATGGCTTAAATTTCATATAAGTTATGAAGCATTTAACGCTGTTGAGCCAGTTGAAAAATTATATCATAAATGACAATAAGGACATTTGTAAACGAATAGCAACAATGATATCTATGTATGTATGCGTATAAAAATTACAAAACATTCCTGCTACAACAATTGTTGAATGAATTTTGATAAGGATTGATAGAAAGCAATAACTATATACAACAACATTGTGAAACTGCAAGCTTCTCTGTCTTCGACGTCAGGGTAATAGAATCAAATTTCATCAGTTTATACCAAAAAACACAATTGGAAAATTCTCAAAGTTTGAAAGAAAGGTTTTGAGGTCCTTGGGGGTCTCAATTCTGTTTTCCCTTCTCGTGTCTGGGGAAAACTAGTTAATTTCCGTGGAAGGAGAAGGTTTAAGGAAATGTATACACTGAGTAAAAACCTTTTCATTAGGCTGTCTACTTTAATCTTTAAAGTTGATCGAGTGAAATCCGAGACAAGAAGGGAGGCTCGTTAAGTATTTTCATCCTTTTACTCTAATTTTCTTGCTTTCCATTCCTTGTCCTACCTTCTCCTCGTTAGTACGTACATACAGAGGTATAAGATTCCCATGAGACAATGTGCAATATTCTAGAAGAGATTAGCAATCGCCGTGTATAGGTGAGTCTACGTCATTCATTCATACCGCCGCAGTGTACGCTAGTATAGGTTTACGGCCACGGCATGCAAAACAGAACAGAGGAGTATACATACAAACAAACACATCGGACAATATATGCGTACCTAAGATTCTACATGACATTGACTAGTGCCGATCACTTTGAAGCTTTGCATCAAGCAAACTAACAGAAAATTCCCTTTGCCTTTCTCTGTCTTTCGCTTCCCTGTATTCATATTGACTGCATACATATTTTGAACTTTGAGTACCACTATCGTAAACCGTTACCTCTGCATGAACCAAAAACTATGTGTGAACCGGTACAAGGTAGCCTCGATATCGGTATACATACGTACATACATACATGTGTATGCTACATACGGCTATCCTCCACAGTAGTTTTACCTCAGTGAAGTGGCGAAAGTGTAGACAGTGCGGACGACTCTAGATTCTGGATACTGAAAATACTGTAGAGGCTGGAAACTATAACCCGTTAAGAAGATAAGGATCTGTATTTCAACAGTAAGTCTAAAGAGCTTAGCTGACTATTTGAGTACTTGGAGTTCCCACTACTATCCCACTAGGATAACAGAGGATCAGGATCAAATAAATCGATAACCGTCTCTCGATGGCATTTTAAGAGGAAGAGGCCTTGTACCAATGAGCGTCATTCCACTTTTTCTCTTCCTCTCTTTTTTACTCCACACTTTCGTTTTCTCCTTCATTCCCTTACCTCTGGATAAAAATTCATTCACAAGCTTTCATTTTTGCACAGCATGGAATGTACAAGTGTATTATACGGCACGTTCTTTTCCTTACTTTAATTTTCTACATTAGCTCTTCCAACTTTTCGACAGCTTTCTTTAACTTCTGAATTATAAAGAGCTCAGAGCACACAGCAAACCGATGGCAGAAGGTTAATTCACAAAAGAATGTTGCATTTTGTCATTGTCCCTGGATCTTGATTTTGATAAAACTACTCCTGTCTAGAATGCATCGACTGGGTGGCTTTCGTTGCATTCTTTGATGGTCTATTTTAAGCCCAACAATGCCTTTAAAAAGGATCGGATCGTGACTCATCACTCAATTCATAATGCTACAAGTATAACAGCAGATACATATAAAGATTACTTTTGGTACGTCTATCTACATACAGCCTGTTTCATTTACAAGGAAGAAGTGGCACAAATTCTTCAGGGAATTTCGCTCAAAAATCGTCACGTTCACAAACGAGTAGACGTTTTAAAGTAAAAAATATGCAGAGATTTTTGTAGCTTTCTTTTTCACGGCAGTTTCAACAACCATAAGCGTTTTACATATCACGCTTAAATTTGTAGAGAGTAGAAACTCTTAGTTAGATTGAGGGGACGGAAATTTTGCATGTTTATAACGTTTTTTTGGTTTTTTACATGTACACATTGATTCCGCTGCATTCAATAACTATGAGTCACTGTTTGTTACTAGTTTTGTTACTAGTAAACTTGGCTTTAATTTCGAGTGAAACATATTTAGAAAGGTATATTATTTCCAGCATATCTAGCACACACCAGAAATGTCCCACATAATGTTTCCGTTTTCCGGTGAAGCATCACGGTTTTTTGTGAGGAAGAAGTGCAATAATTATCGGTTAAAAAAGGGATACAAACTTAAAAAATGTGACTGGAATACATGATAGCGTTATGAAATTTGAAACAGTCCAAGTCGAAGGGCTTTCTAAATTCTTTTCATGACTCGATTGGAACGGGTCCAAGTAGGATCACTACTATGTATCTATATCCGCATGTCCTTTCTTGGAATTTCACCAACATGCGCGCAGCATTGTCAAATGCCCATAAAATCCATATGTATCCACTTGTTTCAACATAATATCATTCAGTCGAATACCCAACTATCAAATTCAATAACAAGTCGTGTTAGTTGAACCCTAAAGCAATCAATATTAATTTTTTTCAAAGATATTGACTAAAATAGGAATAGTATTTTCGATTTGCGCACATTAGCGTTACATCATCGTCAATATAGGTAGAAACTTTCAACACCGATTACCGATTCAGACCTCTGCGATTGCAAATAGAAATGCTAGCTAATGTGAATAATAAAGTCGATTTCTCAATAAGACTCAGCCTTTGTATAATATATAATACATGACGATAAACAATTTATTTTGATTTTTTTCCACGAGCCAAAATGAGGATATTTGATCATTTTATTCCCTGGGCCTTGTTTTTCATCATAATCTTGTCCCTGTGAACCTTAGAGGAAAGATGGGGAGACAAGAGGGGAGTTTTGAATTGTAGCTATAAAGTTGACCAAAGTCTCGTTCCATCTTTCCCTCCTTGTCTGGATACTGGATTCCTGGCTGCTGGTTGGCTACATATTTGAAGGAAAGAA
This sequence comes from Sminthurinus bimaculatus, assembly GCA_034698285.1. NCBI lineage: Eukaryota > Metazoa > Arthropoda > Collembola > Symphypleona > Katiannidae > Sminthurinus > Sminthurinus bimaculatus. Next base: position 4,818 of record JAQIVE010001975.1, on the reverse strand, counting down.
TGGATTTTGGAGGATTTTCGATGATCTGATCACCATTATCATGATGGTATTACACTTGGTCTACCAGTGGAAGAATCCTTCATGAAGAGTAGGGAAAGAGAAAAATATTGCCATTGCGCTACATGTATATATATATGTAGGACTGCGTTAGCTTCCATATGCATCACATACGAATAATACACACTGGTCCGTATATCTCAATGCATCAGTATGCCCTTTGTACGTAGTCAACCATCATATGACTCTCTTCCTCTCAGTCGAATCGCGAATCTCGTCTAGCTGACTGGACAACGAGTATGAGTAGAGTAGAATCAATTGAGAATCCTTTCACGTGTTCTCATTCCAAATGCTTTCAACCGAGAAAAATATATTGGGTATTACAACTCAGGACAACTTTCTGCCTCTTTTCTCTCTCCCCTCGTCTCTCTAGTACTTTCACTGAATATTTCCAGTCCATCTCTTCCCCTCTCCATGCTATTGTATGTAGCATGTATGACATTGAATATTGTGTAGGTTCTAGTGTACAACAGTAGAGGATGATAAAAGTGGAAAAGTAAGTGATAGATGAAAAATTATTGTCTTGATTCTGGATATCATACATTTGATGCATGTATAGCCATCTACATGGTGACTCTTTATAGATAAAATCCCCACACACAGATACTTGCCTTTGCCCAGGTCTTTTTTGTATTCCTCAGACATGAACTTCACTTGAATAACAATGTATTATAATCTGCAATCTACATCATCAAATTTATTTTTATTTCCACTCTGTGAATGAACCAACTATCTAGTGATCGAATGCATGAACGAAGAATCTAGTCACTACATGGTCATCTATGTATTTATATGAGCAAAATACACATAAGGCTAAAACTATGACACCAGAATGTCTTCGCCGTTACAAAGCTATCCATTATTTATTTTGCATGTTATGCAGTTCTATCACATGGTACCGCATCGATTTCTCTATACCAAGTTTCACCATATAAACTAAATAAAAAATGGTACAAATTTATAATTTCCCTTAGAAAAGTAATGTGAAACAGTGACTAACTATTTGTACGCTGATGTGAGTTTTACCACAAAACGTATAATGTATATAAATTGAAGTTTCCATATAGTGTGCTATGTACATAATTCTTATTTTACAGCTGATATGGAACTTTAATTGGATACTGATATGCCAAAAAAGTCAGGAGATTCTCGCACGTTTTATAGGAGTTTTGAAAGCAGAACGTCTTTCCCGTATCCCACCTGCAATTCATGAATTGTACATCCTACAAAACAAATGGTGGGAAGCGGATTGAAACATGAAAAGGGCGCGTGTGCTTGATAAATTTGAGCACATGGTGAAAGTCAGGAAGGGATAGATAGATGTATGAAGAGACGGAAGGTAACGGAGAAATGAATAAAACGCATGTGTGTGAACGTACGTGATCATTTCTTATAGCCTAAAGAAAATGATAGTGGGCAAAAAAAGGTCGTTGAGGAAGAGATGCAATGCTGAGATAAAGCTCAGTATAAAAGTTACAGAGACATTCATAAATGCATGTACGTACTTACACCTTTGTGCATTGGCTGACATTTACAATAAAACAATCTACGGTACGCAGACATACCGGACAGTCACTATACCTATACATATACATATTTGGTACATCCTATTTCTCCGTAAATGTCGCCATAATGGCAATCTTGGGTCAATGCGGGTCAGTCCTCTTCAAAATACCCGCATGTCCGTATTATCGAAGTGAGTAATACATTCAACGGCATAGCCACACCCTCATGACCTCCTGTCATTCCACGAGAAACTCCCGATCATTTTCAGCTCGAAGGATAAGTAAAAATATTTTATAAATCAGAACGGAAACTAACGCCACACACATAAGTTTAGATTTGAAAAGCGAGGAAGTATCACAATCACGAATTTTTTTTACAGAATATCGCCCTATCACAGATTATACGTCTACCCATATTAACCGGAACTGTTCACGAGTTTCAACCTAAACCATGGACTTCTATCCAATCTACTTTTACAGCGTACTATTTTCTCCTAGGAGCTAGAATTAAGAATCGATTGAGAATCGATATAAATTCCTGTGAACGTACCTACTGTGCACACTTTATTCGCACATTCCTCTACCGCGCTGCTGCTTGCCATAGATACATTTTATATGCAGGGGGAAATGTAGTTGTCGTTGCAGAATGGGGTTCGGGACAAGGAAAGCATCTGTAAGATGAAACCCTATCTATTTTGTTGTTGTGCAGGCAACAAAGAGTTGAGAGCTCTGAATTTTACTGTTATCCAACGATTAGGTCAGTGGATTCTTATGCTGTTTCCCCAGGATGCATCAATGTTTCCTCTCAGATATCAAAATTTGGTATTCGAAGCTCGTCCAAAAGTTGATATTGCCGAACCCTGTAGAAAATACTTTATATGACAAAAACACATTCAGGATGTCCCTATACGGTCATTCTTTTTCACTAGTACAAAACGTATCGATAGTGTACGTACAGCCAAGGTACAATAACTTTTGGTAAGTCCAAAATCACTAGCTATAGGACAAAATCCCATCCAAAATTCAAGGACGTTGCTCATATAACAAAAAACCCCAACATAAAAAAGCAGAGCATATTCATCATATGAATAAAAACAACCTGGGATTTAAAGAAAAACATAAGAAGGAGAACGTTGGAAGATATGAAGGGAAAAGTGCAGACAAGTTGAAGCCCAATGCAGGCAGACAGAAAAAATTTGCTATCAATCCTTATAACATGATTATATACGAGCTTGTCTCATACGAGCTTAATCATTGTATGGTATATGGTATATAAAACCGTTGATCATCATCACATCATATAATACAATCGGAAACAATTATGCCTGTAAAATAGTAAATTTTAAATTGCATAAAATCATCAAATATTTACGGTATTTGTTGGCCAAGTTTAATGGATTACTGCGAAGATTGAAAAAACTGATAAATTAACTACAAATAGATTGTTAAATACTTATTTTGGTTGCTGTTTCTGTTTTAAAAGCGTGGTTGCTTGCGAAAACCTTACTTACGAAATAAATGAAAATAATATGCATTATTACTTACAATATTTTTTCAGGCATTATGCTGAAGGACAATGCAGAGCAAGTGATATTAGACCCAGTGTTAATAGCTAAGCACTATTTGAAGGTAAGCTACTACAATGATCACTATGTTATGATGAAATTTTACAATTCAAACAAGTTGATTGTGTCAACATTATATCTGGTCAATAAGTCAATAACAATATGATTTATTCTCTGTTTTTCTTTTTCTCGACTATCTAGTCTTGGTTTGCTCTGGATCTGATATCGTCTATTCCTTTGGATTACATTGTTCTCATTGTATGCTACCTTGAATACTGCGTAAGTTTGTTTTTTCTTCACACATTTGCATGAATTCATACACTCACTAGTTCCGTTATAATAACAAAGGGTTTTCCATTACGTTTTACCGAATAACAGTCTACAAGAATTTTGAACGGTTCCATGATTAAAGTTAGCAATGGAAAGTAACCCAATAATGTTAAGTTGAATTCTGGTTTGTATATTGTACATGTTTAAAAAAAGACGGGTTTTCAAATTCCAGGTATATGTACCATGTACATACGTAACGTATGTGTACATTGTACATACACGTACTTATTGCACCACATCAGCATAAATGCATGTAGTATTCGTACATGCTGGAATTCCCCTTTTACATCTTTTTGCTTTCTCCCTGCTCTCTCGCTCACATACACGTATACTCACATAAACTGACAACGACCTCAATTATACGAGCATTATTACAGCAATGATTTTCAATCAAAAGTGCATAATGGCACATTCTCTCTTACACACAATGAGCTAAATAGCCGTTTATACATCTCGAGGTGACCATTTATTGCATAAACTTACGAGAAATTTACGGGCGTTTATATTCAAAACTCAATTTTGGAAAATCGTATTCTGCCTCACAGCATGTGAAGTTGCGCAAAAAGTTTGGAAGGAGAAGTAGACAAAACGGTGGCAGAGGAAAATAAAAAAAGGAAAGAAGAAAGGAGCTCAAAATTCGTTCCTCGGAATCTCGGAATGTATTTGTACACTTTTTCTCTATACTCTTTGACCAGTAATCTATACATATTACATATATTATACTTTTATGCTCATATGTATGCCAGGAATCCTAAACAACGGCAGACGGAGCACCTAGAGAACAACAGACGACAAAGAGGCACACAAACAAATAAAATTAAAGAGGTATTTTCTCTCAGACCTCGTGTACAACTCATATAAGGAGAATGACCGTTCAGGAACGAAAACAAGACAAGCTGTGAACCGGCTGGCGTTTTGTTGCTGTCACTCCAGTGTCTTTCCCGTTGGACGTGATAATTTGAAGAAGTCTACACACTGTCCGAACAGTGTCAACTGGTTGAAGAGACGCTAACATTCACACTTCAACATGGGTTTTCGAGTATTAAACCTCGTGTATATGCACCGTGAGAACATTCCACCTAGTATTGTGTTTTCAATTTATTATAGAAAATACCTACATTTGTGCAAGCATATGTACACCCAAATATTTGCGTACATAGTTCCATAAAGGCAATCGTAGAAAACGAGAAGAGAAAGACATAACGTCTCGCAACAAAATACTTGGACTGGGTTTGAGGCTGTGTAAAAACCAAACCATTGGATTTATTTGGATACACTTTACATATGTAGTAACTACGTTCATTAGCTCTTAAAGGCACCATATTACATGGCTCTGGTACTTCAGGTCCCTTCACAATAAG